>OMLF01029687.1:51767-94515 GCA_900302615.1 Holocentrus rufus
GAAGTGCGAGGAGGGGAGGCTCTAATGAGACTCTGTAATCACTTAACAGAGACCAGGTGCTCCGTGTCTTGCTGTAGACGTGTGCTGCAGACAATAGAATAGCACTTAAAATTTACAAGAGGAACAAAGGAGGTCTGGAGAGAAGGTATTTTTTGTATGCAAAATGTTTATTGTATGACAATGTTTATTGCTTTGACACAAATAAAATAGAACGCATTTACAAATATATTATATAACATACCTATAAAACAGATATCCTATTACCACAGTTTGCAAAAGAATAATGACAAATAGCTACAATGCCCTTATATATTTCTTGCTGTACAAAAATAGTTCTATCTGCTTAAGTACTTTAATGTAACCTCTATATAACATTTAAATAATGGAATTCAACAGATTTGGACATATATACATATACCTGCAATAAAAACATACAAATATAGATTGCACATGTGTTTATACAAACAATATCATTTTCAAGTATAGTTCAATCCATTGTGGACTGGCACATATCTCACATAATCTAAGGCATTTTTCCCTTATACAGTGTCCAAAAACTTGATATAGACTGAAAGCTTCAAAGCTCTGCAGCATAAGTCTATCTCCCTGTTTGGCATTGTGAATAAGATGTCTTTTCCTGATGATTTATTAGACTTTAAGTCCAAATGGAAAAGTGCAGACAAGTACTGTCAGTTTGATGGAAAAGGGTTGTATAATCCTTAGAGGATAGAACTTATCAAAGTCTTGGCCTTGAGGAAGAAGTGTGTAGAGTCCCAGTATGTTAGAAGAGACTTCCCCCCTTTAAACCAGAGGTGTCTCCACTTGGCCAGGTTCGCACTCTTCCTTCACCTCTGCCAAGCAGAGAGCAGCACCTGTAGTTGCTCCACGCTGTGCCATCCAGTGCCTGTAGGCCAGCTGCAGTTATTTGCACTCTCTACATCGCTGAGCCGCTCAGCTCAGCTTCCAGAGAGACTCAGTGCAGCCAATCTTGCTCTGACTCAGTCCTCATGCCTGGAAAAATGTGCTGGAGAATACTTGGCAAGAGTCTGAGGCATTTGGAGAATTTTTGAACAGAGCAGAGAGGACACTCAGTCCGAGCTGCTCCCTCCCTTTTGTTCCCATCTCCTCTTGCACAGTCCCGCTCATGTCCGTCTGATGAGAGCCTCCAGCTTATGAACTTGTGAGTCGGTTCTGCTCCACACGGGCCTCAGCCTGCCCTGCTCGAATCTCAGTGTGACTCTGTGTGCTGGAAGAGAGCGGCGTCTCCGGCCGTATCCCTGTGGGCTGATCTTGTCGATTGGGGCACTTCCAATCTTTAGCTTGTTATTGAGCTGGTGGAGGCGGTGTGCTAGGTCGTGCACTGTGCAGGTTCCCAGTGAGCAACCTGTCCTTCTTGACTGGGTGACTGAAGGTTTCGACCTCTTGGTTCGGACACTGATGCCAGTGCTGGACAGAGGGAGAGAAAAAAAGACAATAGGACATGAGTCTTGAGTAGCTCATTGCTGTATATTCCCAAGTGTTTTGATGACAAAATAAAAAGCTATTTGCCATTATATAAAGAATTGTATGGTAGCTCTTACCTGGAATGTGGAATCAGGGTATCCCTGACATCTTCTGGTCTGACAAACTGCTCAGACTCTGCTGTCTTCTCTGCAGATATGCTGTTAAGATCCCGTCTCAATCTGCTCTCTATCCACACGCTCAGCCTGGGAGAGAGACAAAAAAAACATGACATTAATCTCAGGCAGATAATTCAGCAGACAGGTAGCATCTGCTGCCAAAGACGTCATCCACTACCAGATGAAGGTGATCTGATTCAGAATTTGAATGAATGAAGACTTTGGTTTGCTCACCTTTTTTTCAACTCCGGGTTCATTTCAAGTTCCACACAGTGTGCTACTGTGGCCAGCAGACAGCAATAGAGGAAGGACTGCAGGATCAATTTCATTTTGACTCTGGATAGAAGAGAGAAAACATTTGTCAGTGACTGGCTTGTAATATAAATCAATAGATAACTTGCTAAATCTCCACTTGTCCCTGTGCATATAAATGCTCCACTGATGCCCAAATGAGATACACCGGCTTTTGCTTACACAAGAGTCCAAAAGCCAAGCTATTTGCACTTATCATTCATTTATTTAAAAAGTCAAGCTGAGGTCAGATTTTGCTCGGTTAAGTAAACTTACAACCATGCTTCAGGCCCCACGCCAGTGAAGCAAAGAACACTGTCTAACAGTGAGGGGTCCAAACTAGACTCAGTGCAAGAAAAGTAAAGAGCTTTTCAACTCATTCTCCTGATTAAAGTGAAAAATCATACAACTAATAAACACTAGGCCTTATTTGATGTAGTATTTCTGCCTGATGTGTTTACACATCTATAAGGCAGCTCCCCCACAGACACACACATTAAGCACTCAAGTCCTTATATAACCAGACAGATAACCTGTCCTTGTCCATACACTTGAGCCCTGACCTCAAAAAAGCAAGGATAAAGCCATCAGCAGAGCAGCAGAGAAAATCACAATTCCCTCTTTAAAAGAAAGTGCACATACCTGTATTTCTTTGACAATTCAACTGGATGAGAAAGTTCTTCTTGTAGAGTCAGCTACAAAAGAGTAGTCCACAGGTTTCTTGAAATTGCTAGTAGTTCTGTAAGGCAGCTGTGACACTCTGCTAATAGCTCCTACACACCAGACGGGAGCCTTTATACAGAAGGTGGGAGGGGCTCATTGACTGACACACACAGTCTCTCATCCGTTTCCTCCACCCCATCCAGTACATTACTGCTGGGCTGCTTTTAGTGTGTGTGCGGCAGTGCAACACGGTACAAGATCAAAAGTCAAAATCAAACAATTAAAAATGGTTAAGGGTATTTAGATCACACTGGGGTGAATGACATTGAGCATTTACAGCTTGTTTTTCATGTGTTCTGAGTCACATGATTGTAATGTACCTTATTGTTGTATTTTATCACAGGACAGCATTATGGATGTATCAATTAACTGATTACAGTTTGATATCTAATATTTCATCAAATCCAAGGTCATCAAAACCAATCATATAGCTCAAAAATTCCAACTATTCCAGTCAGTGTTTCGGTCTCAGGTGGCGCCCTCATTCCACAAGTATAGGATAGGGGAAAGAATTTAATTACTATTATTATTATTATTATTTCAGAATTATTATTTATTGTCATTTTTGTCTGATTTGCATTCAATCCAACTTTCTTTATTATATGAAATTTAATTTAGGAACATTTCCACTGTGTACTTGCCGGGCACACCCTGACAGCCTGAAGTTGAATGTCAACTTGAAAATAGATTGGTTGATGAATATGACATATAGTAAGGGACAAACAATAAGTTACTGATTGAACATAATACGTATGCCCAACTGTAAACACAATATACTCTATGTATTTGCTTATACAGGTCAAATATGTGACTTCAAACTAACCATTTGATTTATTTTGATATTTAGATAAAGGCTAGGTGGAATTTTGCAATTATCTAAAAATAAATCACAAGTATGAATGTGGACTTGAACAACAATCCCTGAAACATGAACAATATTGGCTTAAACATTTTTTAAATAATTGCTTGATTTGTAGCTTCTCAAAATGATAATTAATATGACCTGAGGAATGCAGAGGCAGGAATCTGTTAGGTGATAATGGGAGAGCCATCAAGTCTGCCTCCGTGTCTCAGAGGATATCTCCCCCTCGCATTATTTGACTCCATCTGACGCCTAGTACAGTGACTCACTCCAAGCCTGTGTACAGCCACGAGTTTTACAAGACAGCACTTCACATCCATGTGTGTTTATATAAAAGCTAAATAACTTGAAACGAGCACAGAGTCAAAGATATTTCAACACGGAGCAGTGAAAGAAAATTAAACGTGCGCGGCTCAAAACAACGTCCATGTCAGTGGGGGTCATGAGGCAGATGTTAATTACAAGCCCCTTGGGGCAAATGCACACTGAGGGTGCCATCAGGAATAGCATGTTTTGGGGTGAACTGCTTTTTGTTTATCATAGCCTTCATCCAAGCAGCTGACCCACAGCTAGTGAAGATGTATGTCTATGTTTGGGGCAGTGAATGCATGGCTGCATACTGTTATTAAGAGATCCTCTAGACCTCAAAAACACTGAACATGCAGAAGCCACAGCACTTTCAGAAAGTTGAAATCAAACAGGGGACTGCCTCAAATTCATCGTGTGAAATGCTGTGATTTACCAAAGGGAAAAAACTTTTGGGTTGGGTAAAAACACATCCAGCGTTGTCTCTGTGCTCAGGATACATGTACATTTCCATTATTATGTGCAACACAACGTAACCAAAAATCCCTCTTTTCAGTCTTGAATCCTGTTTCAGTTTTGATGGACGGGAAACTTGCCTTGGTTTCTTTCAGCACGATTTTTGCAATCTGGCGTATCATCATCCTATAATTTGTATCTCATTTTTTTCGTCAGATTCTGATATAGAAACTTCCTGAGTTTATTTATATCTCATGCAACCTCATTCCACACATGGTGTCACATTCTAACGCAATAAATACATAAATGTTAAACACATGTGCCGTAAACCAGAAAAAAGTTTTTGTAAGCCTTTTGTAATGATAATTGCCTCTGGCAGACAAGTAATCCCCATACTCGGGGTTTAGAACAAGAGATTGTGCAATCATGACAACAAAATACTGCTGGTGCTTCCCAACTCCTTATATAGCAATAATTTGTTTCCCTCACACGTAGTCGAAGTCATGGGATGACACTGACACAGTCACTGTGTCATAAGTGTCGCCTTTACCTGTACATGTGTGTACAGGTAAATAGGGCAGGGAAGGTGAGCCGCTAAGTTCATGTATTGTAAGGTTCAAGAGAACCTCAGCCCAAAGCTATGAATGTGATATATGATTCAGACACTGTGATTAACCTGGAAAGTGTGTGGCATTTAAGCCTGTGTATGAAAAAAACATATTTATGTTCATTGTATTCTTTGGCCAGAAAACTTCATTCACCTGTCCAACTGGCAAATCCTTCCTGCATACCGACAAACAGCACATGTAAACATCCAACACTGTCAATCTGCATTTCTTCATATTCTGGCTCAGCTTCAAATATTTGACAACTTCTCTCATCACCCTTCCCTTGTCTGTGAACACAAAGAAAAAGAAAATTAGAGGAAGAGATAGAAAAAAAGAGAAAGCGAGAGTGAAACTATTCAGTTTATGACAGTGTTATGCTCTGTCGTTGGCTAGCCCTGTGTTTGTAAATATTCAATAGTCTGCAATTACCACAGTCAGAGGAGATGACAGATTATGTCTTTTCACAAAATTACCCAGCTAATAGAGAGTGACTTGGAAGGGAAATACTGACTGTGACAATACTAAAAACAATTTTCCATTCTTTGTTATGTGGAACTCACTGGAAAATTGAAGGGGGAAAAAGTCAACCATCTCCATAATTTTTTTCCACTTGCAGCTTGTCACTATTAAGATTAGAAAATAATCTTGGTTTGAGAATTAGTTACTGTATATCTTTTCTATTGCTATTCTCTTGTAAACATCCTGAATACCTGACCATGTAACCTGACCTCCCTGGCCTCTCTTTGGTGGTGGCAGGTGGAAAAAACAACAAAAACAACTCCAAAATGGTCCGCTACAATTATGTAATCACACGGAAGCCTCACATGCTACACACAACATCAAAGCAAGTATTATCCATTCCATTATTAATGTTGCTCTCCCATTCTTCCTCTTGTTTTTAATTTACCATGTCTCTGAATGATTCCCAGTGATCTCAGACAGTGCTTTAGGGCAGTCAACGGTTCCCAAAGCTGGGTCTATGGACCTTGTAGGTCCTGGGGGGTCTCCAGCAAAGCAAAAAGTGATTTAATCTCTTTTTTTTATTTTATTGACTAGACAAGGAGTACAATTAGAAACGACATAAAGATCATGATTTTCATCCTCGCCACAGTGACAATCAATCCTTCCCCTCACACACAGTGCAGACAGTTAGGCAACTCATAATAAATCAAAACTAACCACAAAAATCTTCCCTAATAGACTTCCTCGGGATAAAACTCATAATAGTAGGAACCATTGTCTGTGTGTCTATTTGAGGGCTGATGACATGAGGAAAAAACATTAGGAGAGCCCTGCTTTGGGGCCAGAAAGTGGCCCTGTCAGGAGGGCCCACACTCTTCGTATTTGTAAACTGAAGGGCCCACGCCCATGGATGTCTCCTGCTTCTGCACGCAAGCGCACTGACACTCCTTCTGTCAAACATGGCTGTGCTCTGGAAGAAAGAAAAATGCTGAATTGTGTTGGTAAACCTCGGCAAAAACAGCAGACATGGCTAGATTGGCTGATTATTTTATAGTCGTGGGATATGATCAGGAAAAAGCCGGTAAGTTTCACGAGCCAGCGAGTCGCGGATTGAGCTCCGACGCTGAGGTTTATACTCAGGCCGTCACTCAGGCTGATGGTGTTGATGCCAGATAGCTTTTTTGCGCTTAGCCTAGCCGCACGGCTACGGTACGACACTGGTAA
The DNA here is from genome assembly GCA_900302615.1 of Holocentrus rufus. NCBI lineage: Eukaryota > Metazoa > Chordata > Actinopteri > Holocentriformes > Holocentridae > Holocentrus > Holocentrus rufus. The sequence goes on from OMLF01029687.1 coordinate 58,319, forward strand.
CAGTTTGCTTTTTTCATTAACCAGCTAGATGCTGAATATCATCTGGTGTGCGGACTTTTCAAAATCAAGCAAACGCCCTGTCGCAAGTCGGCGGGGGTCATTTACACACGATGCGTGTCGGTATCGGTTGGGATCATTGGAAAGTTTTAATGGATTGAGTCAAAATCTGTCACATCCTGTCCCTGTTGATTGTGCCCCTCTCTCCCAGGTCCTTCCTCGGCGGTCCGGATGGTTTCACAGCCAGCGAGCTGATGAAGGGCTTTATAAAGGAGCAAACCTGCAGTGTTGCTCTCGGAAAAAAATTAAATATCTATGCTCTTTCGTTCGCCTAATTTGATTTAGCGAGGCCAGCGTTAGTAGTCCGGCTTTGCATCCATGTTTTGCATTTTAGTTGCGCACTGTTTGAAGCCACGCTCCTGCCACTATCGTGCCCTGCGCGTTTTGTTGCGGGTCTATTTTTACCCCCCGTAGCCGAACGTGTCATTGATCTGTTGTGTTATATTTGTTTTTGCCGGAAGAGCTCAACTTTTAGATGATGGGCGTATACAGCTGCGAGAAAAGGCAGTCCTTGTTGATAGTCAGATCCTCTGTCCTCCATCCCTCTCCAGTGTTTTTCCCTGCATGCAGTGCATGAGCACAGGGATATGAAGCTCCTCGTGCTTGAAATTTGTCATGTTGTGCCTCAGATGCAGTTTCAGTCATTGTCTTCACCCCAGAGAGGAGACCTGGCAGTTATGCAGAAATTTCAAATTGTAAATGGATATTGCTAGTATAGCTCTCCAAAGCTTTTTGCATTGAACTGATGTTATGTGCTCACTTTACATGCTACCAAATAGCAATAAGCAGTCTGTCGTAAGCTCAAACTATTTAACCTCGTATTACTGTTGTCTGCTGGTGAGGATCATAGATGAATGGCCTGGGGAATAGCGGCAATATTCACAAAGGAGCAAAATAAGTCCCCAGCCTAAGTGCAGTGGCTTGAATCCAGAGCCATGTGTGTCAGAGAGAGGCCAGACCAGCTGAATCCTCTTAGTCGCCATAGCCTTGCTATGCACAATAGGTAAACAGTGTCTTTCATCAACTCTGTGCATCCCAGCGCCAACTGACAAATGAATTTTTTGTGCTCCAGGGACAAAATGTTCCTGGCATCACCAGAGAAGCCTGAATGGATTCACTTTCAGACACCACAAGAAGGCACAGGGACTATGAGTTTAGTTTTTCTCCGCCGACCACTACGATGAGAAATTGATGGGTGGAGAGAGCAAGCATGAAATGTGCCATCTCGGATTGTGGTCTATCAGAGTGCAGTGACAGTCTTGTGTGTCCTCTGGATCCCCAGAGAAAAATAACCTCCCTGCCTACTGATTTGTATCCCTCTGTCTTTATTTTGAAGTTTGGCTCGGTGTGATGATTGATATCAGTTGGCCTGAGCTCTGCATAGTTGCCATTGTTGGTAGGTGCTGTTGGGAATTGGAATGAGTCTCTCACACCTGGAAAGTGGAAATGATTTTCAGAGCTGATATACTGAAAAAAAAAGATTTGATTTCACCTTATTCACGTCATCTGTAGCACTTCCTCTGCAGAGTCAGTGTAGAGTTGGCTGTATGGCTGCCCACCTGCTGGAGCAATGTGCAGGAGGATGTCTAGACAGCAGATGTGTTCTAGTCCACCTTGCTCACAGAGTAAAACCAGGGATCCTTGAAAAGGTCATCTCCAAGCCCCCTGCATCGCCGTGGCTTTTGCTCCACTGGCCTGACCCAGTTCTTATTGTTAGATTACCATGAATGGACCACTGGTAAAAAACGCTAAGCATGTAATCTGGTGAGGAATAGGCAGGGCTCACAATTCATGACGAATGTGCTTGGTTTCCTTAAAAATAACAGCTGTGCTTTATACGGAGATATCCTTTTAGACTGTGCTACAGGAAATGTGTTTGTAATGTAAAAGAGAGTGGCAAAGAAATAACCCTCGCAGTGAAAAATGAGAAGCTTTTCCTTGAAACTAGGATATACAAACTTGTGGCTGCAGGTGAAAGTAAGAGTACAGGCAGATGCACAAACCATGAAGTGCCAACACAACACAGAAAGGAGCCTCAACAGATTCTGTTTGGATCACTGCTTTACATTTAATGAAATTTCAGTCTTCCCAGAACTTCTGCATTTTTAAAAATGTCCAGAAAAGAAGAAGGAGTAGAAGACTTTTGCCTTGTGGCAATGAATATAAATGCAGGGCCTGCGCCTCTACAATGTTATTTTATCCCTTATGGCAGTGAATTACAGTTTGACTGCAAGACAGGTGACCTATATACAGTAGAATATTTATTGAAGGGCACATGATTTGATGTTCAAATCATTATGATTGGTGCAGCAGTGATATGGTATCAGAAAAAAAAATGCAAGTGGGTCAAGGGCTTACTCTGTAGCTCATTGCACATCTTAAAAGAGACCATCTGACCCATCCTAGGTAGTCTGTTTGTCATTTGAGTTTGTCATCAGGTCTGTAAAGAATAAAATCATGTGCACTGTGGAGATGATGATAATAAAAGGGGGATTGAACGAGCAGGAGGGGCTCTTCCATAAGAAGCTCAACAGTAGTTTGCCTCCCTGGGGGTCAGTGTCATCCACAAACACTGGAATTATTTGCATGCTTAATGTTGGAATGTGAGTGCCCCAGCTTCACTGGATGCAGCCTGTATCGAACAGGACGTGTCTGTTTTCCTTTTCGCAGTGAGACGTTTCTTGTTATTTGCAAGGAGTTATATACGCTCTGGCTTGCTGCACGCCATAAATTGTAATTTGCTAAGTGAAACAGAGGAATTTGCCCAGCTGCCTTTCTCAAACAGTTTATGGGATGGCCATCATCGCCCTGTATCAAAGTGCACTTGGAATATGTCTCTGGGATGTGATGCCCAGTCTTGACTTTGTATGACTTTATGCGGATTTTCAGGGCTGGACTCAGAAACTAGCTTATGTAACCTTGCACAAGCCCGCAAGCAAAAAACAAAAAAACAAAACACACACACACGAAGCAAAAATACAAAGTAAAAACAGCATTCCAAGTGACCAAGACAAAAATACTTCCATATGCAGGTATCTAATGACTGTCTGATGTTGCTGCCTGAATGTCATATTAGTTGTGTATTTCCAGAGATACACAAATTCAAGAGTTCAATCTGGAGTGATTTTTGTAGTCAGCGCCTGTTATAAGGTTGCATGGCTCACATGAAGCACGCTCAATTAGTGACAGATCCAGAAATGCCTTTTAAGCATTGCTTTAATAGTTGTTAAGAATGTTTCTACATAAAGTTTTGTGTCCCTCGCTTTGATGAATTGGCTTTCTGTTGTGACCTCTCAAAGGGTATTTGTGCTTTGTGTGTGCACTTGGCACACCCACAAGGAAAGTGCAAATAACAACCATTTTCTAAAAAGACAGAACAAAACCAGCATTTCAGCCTCTGAGAGGTTTATGTTTTTGTCCGCTATTTTTGCTTAGTTATTTCATCCGGATATAAATACTATGGAAATAGCCTGCGTTGGTGTTTCTGTGGTTTATCTTGATTGTCTTCCTCCTTAGCTTGCCTGCTCCTCTCAGTCATTAGATTATTTCTTGGCCATCATGCCACAGCTTCACAAAATGCTCTTCACGCTTGTGTTGGTCGGCACCAGTTGGGGCTCATAATTTCATTTCTTGGATTCTTTTCGTCAGCTTTAAGTTCTGTAGGTTTGATTTGACTTGCAGCACACAAGCTGGCTCTGGGCTGGGCTTTGAGCTAAACTTGTCTCCTCTCCGCAGCGACTGCCTCCACAGTTGGGCTGTGTGCATAACATGTGGACAAGGCTTTTTCTATATAATTTCTCTCTGAAACGCCTAAGAATTGACAAATGGGCAGGGAGATCAGAAAATGACAAGCAGATGCTTTTGAATTTGCTCGGTTTGAATAAAATCATTTGATTTGTGCATAACTAAAACATTACTTCTAGCCTAGATGTAATGCACACTACCAGCATTCTGATTATGAAACCACCTGCAACCTAAATCTCTTGATTTTGAAATTGCAACATCCAGTGTTGCTCTTTGGACATTTTTTCAATTAATTGTGCCGCCCTCCAGCACAGAGTGTGTCAGGGCGTTGGAATGAGCCATTATCTCAAACTCAGTGGTAGAACATGGAAATTTCCTTTATTAATCATAGGAGAATGGTATAAATAGGTGGTGGTTATTCCTCTTCTGCAGGTACAGATTACATAAAGAGTTCATTATACTCTTTTCTTTAACACACCTTATCTCATCCTACCCAAATGAGTCACTGTTTGACAGGAAGGTTTAACAAATTATTAGCTCATGTTAATCTGTACAAGATTGTACCCAATAATCTCCCGTTTATTCTAAAATCAAAGTATTTTTTCCAGTGGAAAGCTGAAAGACATCTGTTAACTTTGTAACAACAGTAGATACTACATTTGGCTAGCTATTGCTGTAAAGTAAATAATGTTTTGATGCACTGACTTGCTGGCTTTTCTTTTTTGTTTGGATTGTTAGTTTCATTTTGCAGATGTCAGATCTTGAAGTGCTGCCATGTGTTGTTGTTGACTTTGCAAATCATTAACTATGAAGCTGTGCAGCCTGTTTTGTCTCACCAGCAGTGACATAGACACAGGTTGAGAGGGTGATCTACTCTGTATTGTGCACAAAGTTGATTCTGACCAGATCTAAAGCTATAGGCTGTGAGTTAAGAATACCTGAACCTTTTGACAGAATAAGCAGTTTACACTGATTTTTCCTCTTTGCTCTCGGCTTGCTGTGGCATTGTTCAGTTCCACAGAGTTGTTTCATATTTTGTTTAACCTCAGTGATTTGCTGCCCCCATTGATTGTTTGTTCCAGGTTTGGCAGCTTCCCGTTTGGATTCAGATTCTGTGGTGAGGGCAATCCTGACCACAATGGAGTTCCTTCCTTTCTGTTGCAGAGTGCAGGAGTGTGATAGCTAGGACTGACAGGGCAGGGAAACTCCACTGGCTGCTGTTACACTGCTCTCCATCAGATCTGATGATAAGGACTTAGCTGAAGAGACAACCACAGCTTTGTGATTCACATGCATGCAAGTTATTAAATAGCTAATGATAAGATTTAGAATCAAAAGAAAAAAAAACATAAGATAGGTTGGTGGTGTACATTAGGAAGAAACACACCATAGGAGATCCCTCTCTCTGAACAGGCTACCCTACTTCTTCATCTGCTGAGATTCAATGACAGTTTACAGCTTGGTGACAATATTCAGAACTGTGAGACTGGTTCAAGTTCAAGAGATTAACTCTTGTTTCTACATTTGATGATTAACCACACAGACATTGTACCTAAGTCTGAATAAATGTCAGCAGATCAATAGTTTTAGGTTCCACAATTAATAATAGTAGAATATTGATATATTGTCACTTTTGAAACATTTGCTTTCATTTTAAATGTCTGCTGTGGTTGAAAATAGTCAAATTTGATAGAAGATGCCAAAAATGCATTCATGCTCTGGAATCCATCAAGACAAATAATTGTCATCATAAGTCATGATTACAGCATCTGGCCAAACAAGTATTAAATTTTTAACCAGTGTTACATAACTTAAATGAATTAAAGTCAAAGAAAGAGAAACATTCTTTGTTCTCATACTACATTTCAGAAAATCCGTTCAACATAATTGGACGACAGGAGGTTGTCCAACCAAATCACTGTAGATAATTTACTTGTATTGTAATAAGCTATTCTCCAGTCCATCTTGAGAAGCCGCAGCTCTGGCACATGCTGAGAGGTTTGGAGAAAACATGGCAGTGAAGTGGAATAACGGGACTCTGCATAGTGGAAGTTGGCACTTTGAGCTGAAGAATGCTTTCACACACAGCCCTGGAAGAGACATTTCTGGCTTGTTGTTTTGACCGAATGTAACATCTCTAGCTGTCTGGCCTGCTAAATCAAACCACCATGGCTAAAAGCAGGTCAGAACTTTAAATCAACTGGGTTTTGTTTTGTCAGAAGTTTGCTACACCATGTATGGAGGTATGGTGACCAGGCCCCTTTGGATTAGGCAAGCAAGCAGTCCAAATGTACATCCCATTGGCGTCAGCCCTACCAATTTGGGCACAAAATGGATACTTTCAGTTTTTCCCCCATAATCTGAAAAAGTAACTGCACTGATTGTTAGGCGCTTTAAAGAAATAAAATAGCCAGGCGGGTCTGAAAATTCACTAAATGTAGCAACAAGCTTTCCAAGTTGGCCACAAAGAATGATTGTCAGTGCAGCACTCTGCTGAAACAAGGTTTGATTTTGTTTAGTGTTGTCAATAACTCACAGTGTCACAGTTTTTTTTGTGTTTGGCAACACAGAAATGTCAAACCAGCCAGTATATGGTTTTGCATATCATTTGTTTTGTTTTTTTCCCCCCGTAATTGCTTCTTACTAATCCTTTTGTTGGGTTTTGATTATAGTACAGGCCACCATCAAGTGCTAGCCTTTCTATTCTGTTTGTGGTTCTGGATATGAGATTTAACAAGCACAGATCATGTACACACCCACAGTGGCTCCAATGGATAGTACAGTACATTCGGTACAGTGTAATTGTTTTTCTTTTTTGAGATGCACTTTGTGCCATTGTGGTACATTACAGCAAGTAAGGATTTTTGAGTTATGAGTGACACACTGAATTGTGCATGTTTTGTTTTCTATAAATAAATGGATGCTCTTTTGCAACATTCATTGTTTGTGGACGTCCATAGTGGCCAAAATACCCATATATTCTCCAGCTGTAATCACAAAATATATATTTTTTGTTTGACTGGCTTAAAATAGGTAATTGAAACAAAGTATATTTTTATCTAGATCTGAACTAATTCAGGCTCCTCTGACTGACTGACACACACAGTTGTACACAGATGCAGATGGACTCTGGGTGTGTGGTGACCATAGTGTTGCTGCCATGGGAGCAGGACAGAACTGATGTTTTCTCTTGAGCTGGAGGCTCGTTCTCAGTATTTTGTGTAGGGCCAGATTTTGAGGGACTGCTTTAAGATCTACTGGCCTGACTGATAACTTTCCCTTAACCTATACGCCTACCTGGGGCTGTAGAAAAGATAGCATTTGACCGAAGTGATGTCAGCACCGTTTGTAAGATATTGTATGTATGAATTACGTTTTCTTAAGCTTTCTCTGCAATTTTGGAACTTTTATAAACTGGTTTTACAGAGTTTAGAAATTATACAACTATTTCAACTTAATATTTAAGTTGATTATAGTTTACAAGATGACCATACCATAGTTAAGGTCACATTTGGTTCTTGATAGCCCCAGTTGATAACCATAGCTCCAGGTTAAATGTTTGTCATGGATTTGTCCTCCTCTTCTGTGGAAACAATGTTGTGCACTTATGATTACAAGCAAAGCAGCAGCTGAAGAAACTGTAATAACTCTCTGTGCAATTACTTCATTTTTTGAAGCTTAAAATGCTCCTCGTCTGCATCTTGGTGATTATTTTTCTTTTCCTCCAGCTTTTTGACTTGGGCATGACCCTTAAGCAGTGTCTATCCTTCCAAATATTTTTCCTGCTCTGCAGCTGTCTTTGGAGGCCGGAAAGCTTCCTGGAATTGGATCTTTATGACATCATCAATTTGCTAATCTCTGATACCCTTTTACCATGCAAACAATGCCACAGCCTATTCCTTTGCATATCATCCACACAGAACATCCAGTCCACTCTAGCTCGAGGATGGAGATTGTGGAAAATTGTTTGACAGGTTTTTTTTGAATGCTCATAGACTTAACTCTGCTACAGCCTTGAGCTCTAGCTAGGTTTTCCTGTTTTGAATGGGTTCTCGCATGCTAAATAGGGGCTTGATAGTGAAATGGGGGAGAAATGAGACCAATACCTTGAACTGGTTCACCTGTCTGGAGAATGGGGCCAAAAGCAAGCTAGGGGCTGACGTGGATATGACGTGAACTGGCGACATACTGTTCATTGGGGGCCTGTCCATACATGGTAAAATAAGCATTTGGCTGATTTATAGAACAGTGCTGCAATGAGATAAGTCAGGAAGATTGATGAAGCTTTTTTTCCGGGAGGAGAAACATCTGCTCTAATCAAGAAAGACTAACAACATTTCTTCTTTCTGGTTGTTTTTCACTGGTTGTTGAGACTATGCTAAATCACGCAACGGAGTAATAAACTATTAGGCCTTTTCAATCTCTCTTTTCATCTTTTGGGCTCAATTCTGGCTTTACTTTGTATGAGAGCAAATATTTGTTCATCATTCCCTCAGTACACATTTGTCTTGTGTCCCAAAATTGCTTAAGTCACATTTTTGTGTGTGTGTGTGTGTGTGTATTTTGCTGCAGAGCAAAACTTATAGTGATGGCCTAAATTCCATTTAGGCTCGCTAAGAAAGGGATTATTAGTAACACTTAATGTTAATATTATTCAAAACTTCTCAATATTTGCAAAATGTCACCATCTTTATTGCATTACTACCTTATAGAATGTAGTTGGTGCAGTAATTGATGACGATGATGTTAAAATACACTGAGAAAAATCCTAATGAAAAAATGTTAAGGACTCATTTACTTACCTGAAGCTCAGGTAATATAACAGAATAATATATATATATAATAATATAATAACAGAAAAATAACAGTGTGAGTTTTCTTGAAGGTGCATAATATCTTTAAGTAATAGCCTTCTGATTCCTTTGAAAGTGCATGAAGAAAGAATATTTAAGATCCCAGTTACATTACCAAAGCAGAAGAAAAGGCAGTTTTCATCTACAGAAACTTAAATTGTGATTTGTGTATCGAATGTTTTTGCTTGATCCAAAATGTTACTCATGGAAAGCTTGAACCTGAAGAGGTTCAACTCAACCACAATCTTGGCAGAGGACAAGATTGTCCACTGCCAAGTTTTAGTTTTAGCATGCACACACACACCAGCATCAGCCTGGTCACTGGTCAGCCTTGTCAGGATCGTCCCAGTAGAAACTTCAGACTGTTTTGCTGCAGCTGTGAAACTTTGGCAGCAAAGCAACCAGTTGTTGAATGCTAAAATAAAATATGAACACAATCACATACAGGTATGGTATACTATGTCCGAGCAAACTACAGCAACTTTATTATCAGTGTCATTACATCCAGCTTTAGCTAGCTATTGTATCATGAACAGAAACTCTTAATATTTCAAAAGTGCTGACCAAGCAAGCAACAAACACATTTGTTCTTTTTAAGTGTTAATTTATGTAGTCTTTCAAATAGAAATAGAAACCTTAGCTAGCTAGATAGCTAGATAGCTGTTAACCAATTTCTTGTGAATTTTTAGTCATGCTGGGTGGAATATTTTCCCACTGAACTGTTTCAGTTTGGTATGACGGGAAGCACAGCTGTTGTCTCCCCAAATTTACTCCATCAAACTGATCAACTGCTATCTGATCATCGGAGATTTGTTTGGTTGCACAGCTCTCTAGTGAAAATGAATGGATCCCCAGTGACTGATGGCTCAAATTGGTGGTAGCTGTGCACAACTAGTCCATGTTTACTGTTGTGTACACCATTGTGAATTAGTATACTCTTTTCAGTGTCTGAATTCTTCCACATCTTTGGAGGATATTCTGGCTACGTGTGCTATCATTACAGTTCCATCACAGTTTTTTGCAGGTCCAGGTACATTTTATGAAGATGCTTTTGCCTTACTCCTCAAGCAAACGCCACAGTGGTTGGGGGTCACTGACAGCTGCCTCTGACGCAGCGTTCACCACTCCCCCATAAAATGATTTGAAGTGTGTGTGTCAGAAGTGTGTTTCTAGTTAAATTTGAGGGGAGAGCATCGATGTTTGTTTTTTACATCAGCTAGAGATAGCTGGGGGCTTTGGATGGACGCGTTCACCTCCTCCGCTGGCCCCATTAACTACACCACACGAATCGCAGAATGGAAGAGGTTGTAGGTGCTTGAGGTCTTCGGAACTTTCCGCTCTTATTTCTTTGGTGGTTTTATCTGATGTACCTCTCTACAGTGCGCGGTAGTTTTTCAGAAAGGCTTAAATGCTGTTGACCCACATAAGCCAGTGAGTGGAGCACAGTCACAGGCTCTTCCCACTTCTTGTTTCTGGCTCTAGTTTAGTCGCTCAACTGTATGTACAGAACAACTCAAACTATGCAAGCTGCTTTGGCAAGTCTCTAATCACGATGACTAAATCTTCCACTATATTCATAGTGTCCCTGCTGTGCTTTACTCTCTTGATAGCATCCTGGAATCTTAGACTGAGATTAAGGCCATTGCAACATCCTCATTTCTTTGACATTGCCTTGCCAACAAGATGTACAACTTGATGTATCTGCCTCTACAGTTAAAGACAAGCCAAACTTTGGTTATGCATTGAGCATAAAAGCCAAAAAAGTGCTCCATGACTTCCAAGTCCTCATCCAAATACCTGACACAGATACTCATTTGCTTCTGCTGAGATATGCCAGCAGTCTTGTGCTTTATCACATTGAGTTTGGCTTCTTCCATGTAATGAATAATTTGATGTAGAACAAGACAAACATTTTTTTACGATTTGATTGTGTGTTTAATGTGATCAAAGGTTTGGTTGATCTTTCTGTTTGAGCCACTCTCCAAGTGAACCATTGTCCAAGATAGAGAGGCTGTATAAAGTTAGAGTCAAAATCTTCTTGGTCTTGAACTGTCCACCTTGTCTAGCTTGTAACTGCAGGGTTGTGACAGCAGGTAGGATTTCTCTGTCTTATCTCTTGCTGTGACTCTGAGATGCCTCATCAGTTTTCGGAAGCCTTTTCCCAGTTATCAAATCCAGTTGTATCGAAAGGCCTTCTCCCTCTGGAAACACGAGTAGCCTTTTCTCATTGCAGGCGGGGCGCATGTAATACTTGCATAATGCTTTACCTGTGTCCTTCTCAAATGACAGCCAACTGCATTTGTTTACCCATTCCATTTTGATTTGTGTCTTCAAGCAGTTCCCAGCTGGCGTCCTCTCGTCTCCCAGTTTTGGCTAGGGATGTGTTGACAAGGTCCTCCATTAACTCGTCCCTCCTCATTAGATCTGTGCTGTGATGATGAGGGTGCAGTTGCTGCAGCCTCGGCAATGGAAGGCCTTGCACCGATAAAATATTCAAAAATAACCATGGGCATGGCATTCCATACATTCACAAATAAAAGGTGCAGGCAGAGCTGTTACTTATGCCTGTCTTCTACAAACCTCAGTTACATAAATAAATAAATGGAGTGCTTGGTGCTACAAGTTGGCAGAAACCCCTGTATGGTGTGTTCTCTGTAGTAAAATAATTTAACATACAGTTAAATTGCTCTGCTCTAAGTTCAAGGTAAAATCTAGGCCAGATTCTATTGTTTTTTAATGGTTTTGTTTATGGTTTGGTCTTGTAGGTTTGACATCTGTTTTGTGCTTGTAAGTTTTACAAGTTTTTTTTAAACTGATAAATTGTAAGCCCTTCTAATCTATCTAACACATGGTGTTGATAAACTAGATCCCCTGCTTTTGGCTTTTAGGAAGTTAGCCTGTTTATTTTTGTTCATGAAATTTAGTGGTTGGTTAAGTTCTATTTGTGATGTAAATTCACACCCCGGCTCACTTAAATGATCTGATTATTTGACCTGTTCTATTCTCGTGCGTTTGTTCAACGTGAAATAAAGAATGGAATACAGTGGGTTTTGGTATGTTGGATTTTTGCCGGCGGATGTTCAAATTAGCATGTTCCCTTTCAGGTCTGGGTTCTATTATGCTGGCCGATGGGGTTCTTTATTGTTATCAGGGGGATAGTATTTGAAAGTGTGGCTTGTTTTAATACAGAGTGCAGCCTCATGGAATGTGAGGAATTCTGTCATTTATTTTCATCCTTGGGTGAAAATTAGAACTTGGGAATACTCAACGCATGTGATTTCAATTAGAGGAGCTGTAAGGAACTGAAGATATGTACGGGTGAGACAGACTGGTGTTCACCTCGCACTGCGCGCCGCTGCTCCTACAGGTGAACATTTGCACCCCTGTACCCAGCAGCCAGCTCAATTCTGTATAAACTAAAACACACATTGTTCCCAACCAATAAACACACAAGCCACATCCCCACACACAGGCCCACGAGCCTCATCAAGACTGATTATGCTCTTTGCTTGACAGAGGTCTCGGTTTCAAGGAGTTGCTGACAGCAAGCTTGAGCTACTCAAGGCAGGAGGGCTGCAGCAGTCCACTGAGAGTTATTTCACCATGATAAGGTGTAGGAGTTCGTTCTGCTGTTTGTCAAAGTAATTCTGTCCCCCTCATGCTTGCCTGACCTCTTGGCCAAACTGACAATCTGCTTCACAGGCCATTAGCCCATGAAGCTCAATGTTAGAAATGTTACAGCTCCGTTGTCAGTGAGTGTTTTACTCATCTGTGTTTCTCTGTAAAAGTAGACTCAACTTGCCATTAAGAGCAGCCAGTATTGGGGCCATATATTGCTTCAGTTTAAAAAAGATTATATTGTATATTATATAAGTGTTTCCAGCTTTATTGACAACCATTTTTTGCTGCCCATTGTTTAAATCGACTAAAAGGCCTTCATTAAATGATGCATCAGATAATAAATCCCTAAATAAATCATCTCTTTAACTTAGCTTATCGGCACGGTGTTGCCTGAAATTTGAATCAAGACTCCAAGAAGGAGCAAAATAGCGTCGTTCATGTTCTGCATATTGGTACCAGGCAAACACACTTCAGTTAGATAGTATTTACTAATTTTTTGTAACTTCTGAGATAAGGTCACAACATGTTTAACCTGAGCTGAATTTAACAATACTTGTTGCACATTGTTGACAGTGGAGCTATACAATGGGGAAATGGCCTGTGATGTGCTGTATGTTGTAAAGTAGACATGGGTCAAAAGAATTGACTCCAAAAAGTGGATACTCTTGTTATTTTCTTCTAAAGTCTAAGCGGATAAGATGTGAGTGGCCAAGTTTTCATATCCCCAACCAACACAGCAATTTGACATGCTCTAGTGCAAGCCAGTGGTTTCCTAAAAACTTTTGTCGTTCCAGGTTTTCAACTTTGCTCAGCTTAGCACAAACCAGTGTTTTCAGGCAATAGAATCCATGTAAAGTCCAACTATTTTCAGGTGTTTTTTTTAGATGAAAGACATGACTGAGACTCAGGAAAGATGATTCCAAAGTCAGTATCTGCAGTAAGGTGGTGTGTGATTTTTCATCAGAGGTATAGGGTACAGCCAGTAAGCTCAGAGTTAAGGAATTTAGGCCTTTATCCATTGCACAAACAAAATCAACAATGACATATCTGTCTATTTATCCATATTAGTTAAATGAGTTCCAAGGAATGGGCCACGTGTGTTCAATTTCTGTCTCTGATTCTTGATATGAGACCATATCCCCCTTGGCTGATGAATTCAAACCGTTTTAACTGTCTTAAGAGTGACTAAGAGTTTAAAATAGCGTTGAGATGAAGTCATGAGGTTAGACAGTGCAGTGTGACAAACTACATATTGAGAAACAGTCCATAAAATGCTGTTTTTGGCACGTTGAATAAGGGAATTTTTGGTTCTTAATTAGATTTAATTTCTATTTAACCCTCCAGATTGTTGAATAAGAATGCTCTGGTCGTATATCAACTCCTATGCTTTTTTTTTTTTTTTAAGCATGTTTTTACTCATTATATGATGTTGACATGAATTATTATGTGCAATTTAAGTTTCAAAGATTTGCAAGACCCGGTCATATGCGGCCTTGTGGGAAGTCTTACAGGGAGTTATTTCACTGTTTAGGCTTGCTGTGGTCAACCTTGCAGTTTTGCGTGGCTGAAGGAGAGGATAGCTACACCTGCTATCGATCAGTATCCAGCTGCTTCTCAGCACCGACTGTATTGTATAACTTTTGGCTCACCAGCACTAAATTTTTATTCAGTCATTGATTATTGGAAGTTTTGCCTGCAAGGCTCAGCAAGATCTTTACTTAGTAATGCTGGAATGCCCAGTACCAAATTTTAAGGAGCTCAATTTTCCAATGAAAAGTGGACAAGACTGTAAATCATTAACCTCTGTAGTTTTTTCTATAAAAGCGATGAGTGCCCGGTCAAAATGAATCAGAAAACATGTGCCTTTACAAAAAAAAAAGACAAATGCTTGTGTTCCTTGCATTTTTTGTTATGACTTACTGTGCACATTATTATCATATCAGGACTACTTTCTAGGAAAATATGTTAATAGATAGAAAAATTTGTTCTCTGAAAACAAGCATGAGCAAGACACACCCCTGCAGTGGTACAGTGCTAATGCTGTGTTTATGAGAAGTGGGAAATTGTACTTTTCTGACTTTTGAGGAGGTAAAGTCCTATGGCCCTTGAACTTGATACGATTTATTAGGTGTTCTGTTGGCTAGTGGTAAAATTGCATAGCAAGTTATTGTGACTTGGATGTTTCCAATTCATATACTCTAACATTATAATTTTATGTAATTATTTCCAGTCAATGATTTGTTAAAATGTCAAAGGAATACACCAGCATTTCGAGCAATATCCCCTTTTGTCGACTTACCCAGACTGAGACAAGATGTTTGATACCATTTTCATCTCTGTACTGATTTGGTTCCAATGGTTAACATTTCATGTTAGCTTAGCATAAAGACTGGACGTATACAGGAGTCAGGTAGTCTAGCTCCATCAAACTGAAAAATAAACCTCACAGCAACTCCGAAGCTATCCCATTTACACAGTGTGTCGTGTATTTGAAATACATGTCTTGGAATTAAAAAAAAAAAAAAAAGCTAAATAAAAAAAGTTAAAGAAGTTGATTATGATGGGAACACGTGTTCATCAGTTATAGTTCCTATCATCTAACTTCTCCTAAAACGACTCGTTTAAGACAAAAAAAAAAATTCCAAGATGTGTAACCATTAGATTTGAGGGAATTCCCCACATTCAATACAAAAATGACAACTAAAAAAGGAGCTTGCTGGAAATAAGTCCGACAGCTGTCTGACAGTTAGAGCTTGTGAAACGCGCTATTTCTTGTGATAAGAAGCCTCACAAAGGGGATTTGATTTCAGCCCATTACAAAAACAGCTCTGAGATCGAGTCAATTTGATTGGCTAGAACAGAACGGCGACAAATTGTTGTCACACGATTGTGTCACACAATTTCAGCTTTTGTTTACATGTAGAGCCTTGTGAGATGTAAGAAGTCAGCTGCCTGTCACGGCTCTGGGTTTGAATTTGTCTCTCTCTTTCCCAGTAATGCTGGCTTGTCAGACCATGATGGCGAACGAATGGATGGCCTCCGCACTTCTGTAATCTGCTTTGTGTTAGCGGAGTGGGTTTCATATCTCACACTTAATCTTTGACCACATTCCTTATGAAACATATTGTACTAATCCAAACCTGTAACTTCTTCATTGGCCATGACTGATTCCATGACTGATACATTTTTGCTTCATTTTTTTAATCCCCTCTGGATGTTTACTTCTCATGTCAGTGTCACATTCGACTTCCATTTTCGCTGCTGACATATTTAGGTCGGCATCTTTTGAATTGGTTGCTCACAGTTTTTATCTTATTTTGTTGAGATTGGAAGGGGTTTTTCCCTACTAAATATGAGTTGATCATTTACAGTAATGTCTTTAGAATTTCCCCATTTTCCTCATAGCCTTTTTAAAAACTAGACTCAGTGCCAAGTTACATTATAATATTTTAAAATCAGCAGCAGTCATTGGATTTATTTATACATTTACTCAATAACACACACATGCACACAGCTTTTAAAGTCTGGTTTAATTTTTTTTACAATTGAACTGCAACCTGTTCATCCGTGCAACATGCAGTTGAGAATGAACGGATGAAAAATTACAGTCAGTCTTAATTAACTGCCTGCAGGAAAGCGTGTAATTAATTATGGAGTTTATGACCTACTTGTTCTGTTTCATTTTCATTATTCTTTATTTTATTATCTCTTGGTTCCTCGTTTGTTTTCCATATTGCATTTGGTTGGTGATAAACTTGTTTGTTTAACTTGCCTAATAGATTTTACTTGACATGAAATGAACCCTGCCAATTGGAAAAAGTCTGGAGATCTGATCAGAGTTATGATTTGTATTTCCTTCCATGTTCCCATCCATTACTTACCTCAGGAGAAGTCAGAAAGATAAATGGTTAGTGCTGAAAAGCAGTCAGGAATGCTGAGTCTGAGCTGTAAAAGCCTTTGAGAATACAGTGCAACTTGACCATTGTGTTATTCAAGATACGGGTCATCTGTTCAATGGGAAGATTTTGTAAAAGCTTGTTTTGCCATGATGTTTGCTGGTTAGTGGCTGTTAAGTAGCATCTCTTAATAGAGACATGTCAAAATTATTATAGAGTTATTATAGATTACATTTTCATTGGTTCCATTTTAATTAGTCACCTATATTTAAATTGGCCGTATTAATATCTGGTGCAAACAGTTGTCAAACATGCCAAAGTGTCCGTTGCATGATGTTAACCATACAAAGCCTCAGCACCCACTGACAGATCTTCATCTCTTTTCATCACCAGGTTCAGGAGAGGGATGTGGGAAGATCATTCAGCGCTTCCCCAAGAAGGACTGGGAAGGCACGGCCTTCCCTCAGGGGGTAGAGATGGTGAGTAGAAGCTAAATGACTCCTGTAAAAACCTCAATATGACTCAGACTGTTTTTATTTGATTTCACTTATCAGCTTGGGTAAAGTTTAGCCTATCAATAAGGAACAAATAAAATTAAAAACAGATTATTGCACCAGGAAATGAAACTGATCTACGACACCAGTGTTATCTTTATATAAGTAACTGTCTAGACATTCAAGTTTGATTTGTTTTATTATTGTCAGAAATGGTCTGAATGTTTGCCTAGGAAGCTTTTCCTGGTTCAGTTTGCTGGGCTTGTTTCCAAAGCTGAAGGCAAGGAAAAATTGTGTGGTTAAACATGCTAGCTAGTTTCCTCAAGCTAGCACCAGCCAAGGAAACCCGTTTGCTCACTGTTTTTGCCATATTATCAGACTCAGTTGGTTTTAGCTTAAGACACAGCACCTGTAATTTGACTGTAACATTGGTTTGCTAATATAATGGGCCAGTACTGGGGGATGTCTTAAGATGACCCATGAGGTTTTCAGTCACGTGTATTTGACAACACATCTGCATCAGCAAAGTATTTTGACACAAGTAGCATCTTTGTTTTCTAGTTCTACCGAAATACAAAAGAGAAATTATGAAAAAGTAATCAGACAACGGCCATCTATGTTGAAGTGCAGCATTTTGGAGTGCAAGGTAGGTAGCAAGAGGGCAACCTAGTAAATCCCACGCTGCCATGTCGACTATGCCGTGACTCACGAACTGCATGGATCTTCAAATCCTTGTGTTATGTTCACAGCAATTTTGAAGAGCTCTTGTTGTTTTCTCAAACCAAATGAAGGGAATGTGCAGTGAGGAAAAGAAATGAAATGAATTACAGTAAAACGAACACTGTGGAAATGTAGTGGTTCTGCTATAATTTGTCGGTGGGATTGTTGGCTAAAGCTGAACAACTAACATTTTCGTCTTCGCAAAACTGTTGCCAAATTGAGTTTTATAGGCCTGCCTGCATATTTGTAATGAAAATATACACATGTTCAATCCCAGCAGAATTTGCTGTACAAATTTATTCAGTGGGTTCTTTTTATAGTTGTGTACAGTAATACAGTATATTATCTGCACTACTATGCAATACAGTGAAATGTATATTGTCAACAGTGCATTACTATTAAATTAAAGTTAAAAATGGGTCATATGAAAATGTATGTATGTATGCTTCTCCAAAATCTTTTTTAGTTTCACATTTTTAGATTTCACAGTTTTATTTTTCTTGGAATTAGGGTTTTATATTTTTTTAATGACTTTCCACTAATGAGCAGGAAAGAATTTCACTGCTATTGCCTCATGTATGTGACGAATAAAAACTTGAAACTTGAAAACTGATATGTAATGTAACACAATCAACAATAAATCTTACAAGAGGCTTACAGGTTTACCTTTCAGTATTTATCATATTACTCTACGTATCATATTCTATTTATCATATTGTTTTCATTGAATTTTTTTTTCTCATTGTCTTGCATAACTTGACGACTTACAGAGATCCTTTGATCGTGAAGCTGCCTTTAGAAACGCCTGAATCGGACAGACCCTTGTCCAAAAGGTTGTAGTCAGCCTGTCTCGGTCCAGTGGTCTTGTTGTCTGCAATGGAAAATGGACTGTTCAGGCAGCATTCGCTCCAATCATCACAAGTTAATAGTTCATAACAAGAGATCTGACAACACCTCTGGAACATGTAGAAGTTAATGTGTTGTACACGCAGGTTGTACAGTGTTTTTCTGGTTAGTCAGTGGCCTTGTCCTTCTGCCCTCACTCATTACCAACTTCCTGATCTCAACTGTTGTTGATAGTTAAGAATTCTGCCCTCTGCATAAAATACTGTAATATACTAAATGTTTTGACGAAAAAAACAGCACTCTGGCATTTTCTTTGTCACAAAATGACAGATTGGACCCTCAGCGAGTTCTCGTGTTTTCTAGACACATGTTTGTCCTTTGGAGCATGCAGAGCAGATATCAGCATTTCCTGTCTCAACTCAGTGCGTAACGACTGTTTACTCGAAAGTTTGTTTCAACCTCTTCCGCTCTCACTAATTGGGAAACCTTTTTCTACAGTGTGTCCAGCCTGCTATCTGTTTCCCACTGCCAGCTGTCTTGGTCTTCCTCTTAAGGAATGTTAAGGAAAGAGTGGCTTCTCTTAGTTGGCTCTCAGTTTACACCTTATCAGAGGGGGACTCCAGAGGGGGTCTGTGACAGGGGGTCTGTTACCAGTCAATATTGGCTTATCAGGATTGGGAGAAAAGTGTTTGTAAATCTCAAGAGCCACTGTGTCACTAAGCGGCACCCTACTCCTGATATCTGATTAGCTAATAGCGCCTGTGTTGTTTCTGTTTTATTTGTTTGCTTATATACTGCAGATATGCTTTTAATGATTTAAAGTGGGATGCTTTGGGCTTTAGGCAAGGAGTGTGAAGACCGCCACATTTCTGCAGAGACTTTCACTCTCATTCACCATTTTCACATATGGCATTATTTTCCTGGTTACTCATGCATCCCACTTATGTAGTATTTCTTTCTCTTTTTTTTCTTTTGTCTTCAACGCTGCTCTTTGGATCAAATGTAAAAAAATTAGATGCCTGCATTCCCAGAAATATTTTTCACATTATTTATAATGTATTTCCTCTGGAGTGCACAGTACATGGAGCTTTGGCTCAGGGCAGTGGTGAGAAGTCATGTTTATGCTTCACCAACAGGCTGTATTTTAACTGGTTGTTGTCACCTACCCCTGTTTTTTTCCACTATATAATAAAAAAAAAAATAACTCTGTATCTCTGCCTCCATAAACATCAGCCACTCTAGTAGTGAAGGTGAAGGAATATGATCACTGGCCAGTTTTGTGCTGCCTAGAGCATCCATCTTGCTCTGTTCTCCTCCTCGCAGTGACATTGTTTGCATTTTCATTCCCCCCTGAATTATTTTTTATCTGAATGTAGGCTAAGTGCAGCCAATTTATAAATCAAATAACAGGAAGTTTTGGCAGAGAACCTGCTTCGCTGCGCCAGAGACCTTGATCTTGATGAATTTGTAGTAGTTGCGCCATTGTCTGTAAGTTAACCACCATAATTCACCATAATTCTGCTCAACCTATCAAAAGCCTCAGCAGTGGTGCGTGAAGGACCCTGTGGTTCAGTGAAAGTGCGCTGGTAAACTCGGTGGACAGATGAGGTGCTGCGGTCCATCAGAGGGCCGTTTCTCCTGTTGCACCCCAGGCGTGTTGTCTGTTTGGTGGAATGCCTTCAGGGTCAGAGATGTCATGCATCATACCGTAACTGGAGGTATTTCATAGCGCTCTTTCATCCCAGAGCCAAGTGTTGTCAACCAGACCAGAACACCAGGCGGAAGGGCCAGCAGACAGCTAGCATGTTGCATAATCTGGGTCAGATGTATGCAAGCTAAGATGGATAGAGACAGCAGAACTGCATATTCAAAATTCCTGATCGTGTTTGATGTTTTTGTTCTCTATGGCGAGATGCTTGGTAGAAAAGCATAAATAATTTACATAGTTATGTTTACAGATTGGTGGGTTTAACATTAATCCTCTAGTTTATCTTGTCCTAGCTTGGCATTGTTACACAGATACAGAGTGGATTAATGTTTTTGTCTGAGCACTTTCAATAAATGATAAATGACAGCCAGAGATTGTTTCAGCTGCGGCTGAAGTCTTGGGGTCTCTGGACATTGTCAGGGGATTAATATTGTACCAAGATTCTTGTTTATGCAGTGGTATTTATAAGGCAATTAAGGACAAGACGTGGCCTATTATTTCAGCGCAAACAGACGTACCGCGAGGGGGTGGTTTGAAGGACATGCAGACCTCTTGTGTAACTCTCAGTCTGTTGGTGGCCATCATGGCTGCAAGTTATTACACAAAGACAAGTAGTCATATGTCATGCTCCACAGCTTAATACTTTACAAAGCCAAAAAGCAGGAACGGTGCTGTCCTGACAAAGTTGTTTTGGTGCAAAAGTCAATCGGATAGAATATTGTTAGGTAGCATTTTTTGGGGGTTAATTTTTTCTTGATATGATAATCTAAAATCTTTTGTAATGACCTTTCTCTGGCTGTGAGGGATAAGCCAAGAGAGCGTTCTCTCAACACCCTGTCATGGTATCAAGAGTGTTTCAAATATAGAAACAGTGCCATAAGTTTAGCTAAACGTATAAGCTCCAGATGTCATTGAGAACCTTCATGCCTTTTTTTTTTCTGTTTGCGTGGGTGTGTGTGAGTTTATTGTATTCCACCCTGCTGAGGAGATCCTCCGCAAAGCTTCTTCATAGTGTATCAGCTCAGACTGAAAATGAAAGATACTGCCTTCCCCACTGTGCATACAGTGTAAGGCATGTTATTTTCCACTGCAGCAAGCGAGCCTTAGCTGAAACAAGATGACGAATTGAGAGCTGGCAGGTCAGTTCTGTGCAAATATCCCTCATATTTTTACTAGAACTTATGCAAATTGTGTTCTCTCCTCTGAAATGAAACAGAATAAACAAGGAAAGAAAATTGAATGCCATGCTGAACAGAGTTCATGTGTTGACATCTTTACTTTTGCCTATGGAAAGGAAAACCGGGAAGTAAAGCACGGGGTAGGATAAGGGGGGGTCGTTTAAAAAAATTTGCTTGCGTACTATGTTGTGTGTGACAAACTTTGGTTGGGGGCCAAATGACTGGGATTCCAGCTTTGAAGCTTTAATGAAGATACACCATAGTATTTAACAGACCCCACTAAGCAATTTGCATTTTGGCTCTGTTTTGGGCTGGTATGTAAACCATTATTATTTGCAGATTTTCTCTACTCCATGAAAAAGAAAATGACTCATTTACAAACACTAAGGAACACATCTGTAGATAAAAGTGGACGAAGCTGAGCACGAAAAGCATTTTGCGGTTACAACAGGCCCCCAGCAAACTAAATAACCACAGATGAAGAATGCACCAAGAAAATGCGTTTACAACTCGTGCTAGGAAAAATGTGTTTCTAATCTGTTCAGGCAAGTGATGATGATATGAACCAGTTCGAACCCTCATCTGCTATAGAAGGGCCAGATCTTTGGAGGGAGGTCAGTACATTGTGGCCCGACTGCGTTTGCAGCACCCAGCCCTCCAGCAGGTCAAGGCACGGTCCTCCAGATGATGGACTGGAGGTTCTGTAGGTGGTGTTACGGACAGGCAGGAAGTCTTTAACGGAAAAACTATATATAAGCTAACCTTTATGTACAGTGTAGTGTTAGTCACTGCCATCTGAAAAATTCTCTGGTCCTTTTCTCAACAGGAGAGACATGGTGAGGGTGGACCTGTGGAATTCTGTGAGGCGAAGTCCAGTTTTTATCTTGATGAATTGCTTTGTCCATTTTCCACAGCGTCAAAATATGAACTTCAATTTGGCTTGCGAGTAGAGAGAGTGTTTATTGGCTTGATTATTGGTTGATCATTTGTGGCCATATTGTTTACCCAATTATACTGGAAAATGGTTATCAAGTCTAGCTCAACCCTGTTGGTTGAATTTCAGTAAAGCTAAATACACTGACCAAGTTTGGACTCAGTTGGTCTTACTTTGTGAAAGATAAAGCCACAAGGGTTCAGAAAGGAGGTTCCATGAGTTGTTTTATGACTAAAACCAGTTAGGTACCAATGCACAAAAGTCCTATTTTTCAATAAATAAAAGGAAAACATCTGCATAGCATGTAGTGTCATTCATTTACAGTAAAACCCATTTGAAAACAAAATCTGTAAAAATCCATACAGCAACCAGTAAACCTTCGACACTATTGGAAATCAATGGAATGCATTTTAGGACATTTACCTTTAATGCTATAACGTTTAATCCAGTAAATCTGATGTACTTCATGATTTGCTTACTCAACCACGAAGGATCCAGCTGTTGATGTGATCTTATTTTGAAGGGAATAAGATGCAGTCAGTTTATTGTAAAGCAGCAGGACTTGTCAACCCATGATTCTGAAGAGTCAGCTTCTTCATTGGTACTTTCTTACAGGGAAGTTTTCAGACTTCATGTGAGTGGTGAGAATGAAGATACTTTCAATGTATAATTGACCAGAAAAGCAGAAACAGCAGTGTCTAGTGCTCAGAAACAGGTTGTATCACATTGTTATGGAATACGTGGTGAACAACTTTAATGACTCATTAATTTAGAGACAGGAAAAATAACCATAACCATATTCCCTGAAATTTTACATATAATGAAGAAGTGAAACTCCAAGGCTCAGCTTCATACTATTTATTGAACAAAGAGAACTGATATTGGACAGTGGTCATTGGAGTGGTATTGGTGGAGGTTTTGGGGGTGTCCACTGGTGAATTTTGTAATTACAAAGTAGTTTATGTAACCAACCACACTTGTTCCCACAAAATAATGTTACAGGTCTACAAACATAATTATTTTTCAAAGTAAAATCAGTGAAAAAAAAATGGTTGGTGGGTGTTGAAGTTCACGTTTCTGTGTGATTTGTCAGGGAATTACCCAACGGTCAGACTGACATACAAGTGTTTTGTACTTTTACTTCCTCAAGCTCTGTCTTGATATATCTTTGGATGAGGGAGAAAATGAAAGCCACATTTTGCATTGCAACAGCACGCAACATTCATGTGTTGTGATCAGTGAATAATGTCTGTGTTATTGTGAATGTGCTTTACATTTATATTGCAGTCAAACAATCAGTCCTACATTTTGTTGTTATTTACTTGATGATTTACTAGATTTACTACTTGTAGAGTTTAGAACGAGGAAATGAAACATGCCACACAAATGCCAAAGGAATGCCTGGAATCACTTTGTTGTCCATTACTAAATGCTGAGTGTGCTCATGTAATTACACTGCTCTGAGTATGTGGATGTTCATAACATCCGTAGCCTGTAGACAAAATATTGGTATCCAGTGTATGACTGTTAAACTCTGCCCTTTTCTTTGAACCCACCCCCCCGCAGTTGTTTCACCCTGCCAATTCTGTTTCTTATTTGTTGTGTTTTTTTATAGGGTGTATTAATTGTGGGTATAAACTCTACATCAGTGAGATGAGCAGATGGAAAATAGGCAGGAGAAATTTAACAAGAGAGTACTACTTGACCATTGCAACATTTGCAAACATTTGTCCTTAGTCCAGATCAGCTATGTCTCATTGGATGCTAATAACACTTTTTCATGATGATAATGATAATGATGAAGAATAAGATGATGATGATGATGATGATGATGATGATGATTAGTATTATTATTAGTAGTGTTATTTGATTACTATTAATATGCATTTTAAAGTTGATTGGTGTTATAGAAGTTTTATTCAAAGGCCTTTGGTTTTATTTATGCTCAGTTTGGCTTCTTGTGTGTGTCTGTGTGTGTGCCTGTGTGTCTGTGTGTGTGTGTGTGTGTGTGTGTGTGTGTGTGTGTGTGCGGGTGCGGGTGCGTGTCAATTTGTGTGTGACCAAGGGGTCAAACGCATTCCAAAGCAGCAAAAAGTTCAATGTTGAACATCAGGGTCAGCCCATTACATGGAGCCCACAGACAACTCTGTCAGCAGACTCATTGCCGCTGTCTCCTCCATGATGTGTTTGCCGGCAGGAAAACAGAATGTCTCCTCTGATTACAGTTTCCAATTATTCATTACATTAAGGGTAATTTGGATTGAGCTGCTGTGGCTGAATAGGCCTTTGGCGAGTTCTGCTGATTTGTGCAAGAAAGACGACCTCCATGCAGAGTGCTGAGCAGGAAGTGAAGCATGGAAAGCTCCACTACAGAATGCAGACATTTTACACTGAAAGTTAAAGGCTATACTGTCTTTGAAGTGTGGTGTAGTTTTTGTTGGTTTGTTTTGATTTCCAGTTGATGACCAGGACTTCATAAACAAACAAATGTGGTTATGCAGGTCATACATTTATGGACATAACATGTTAAATCCTGACTTGGAAATGTTTGACCAAAACCAATCTTTTGATCCAAGTGTGACTTCACGTGGTTAGAATGCGGTTAGAATATGGTGTTGAAGCTCCTTGTAATAAGACACTGCATGCTGCATGCTTACCCACTGGCTCAACCTTGTGGATTAACCTTCCCTTCAGGGCCAGGGGTCAAGTTAGTCAAGTACATCAGTTGGATAAGCTAAAAACTTTCCAAAATAACTGCGACCTTTCTCAGCCATTTTGGCGCAGAAACCCAAGTAGCATCAAAGGACTTGTTGATTCAGAAGTGTTATGACACCTTGTCTTCGTCACTCCTTGTCGTTTCTTGACGCATTTCTTCGTTTGTTTTCATAATTGACAGTGACCTGTCCTCACCCCTGAAGGCTTGTGACATGTGGGCTTCAGAGACCGACGGTGAGAACAGCGTCGCAAAACAATTTCAGTCTTGAATTTGGACAGTTGTGGCTGCTGCCCTGGCTGGTTGCAGCAGTGGGCGAGATGCTGCAGCCCTGAACAATAGCAGTGCTGTACAAGCCCGGCACAACAGACAGTGTGTCGCTTTCTGCTTCACTCAGTTAGCTATGCAAACAGAGCTTCTTCTCTGACTCACATACCACGCCGGTCATTTGCTTTTTTTATGGAATCAAATCTAATTTTATTTATATAACATATTTTCTGCGTTAAAATGCACTGGAATGAACTTTACATGGGAGACGAAAAAATGAATATGGATGTATGGATCAATAGAATAAATTGTTCGAAATAACGGCTAAATATGGTATACAACATGATCATTCTGCCTGTGGATACCCACCCTGCACCCCCAGTTGTTTTCTTTTGGCAGAAATGTGTACACATGAAATAAAAAATTCCTCCTTGGGGCCCAACTTCCTCTGATGAAGGAATTTGACCTGACTTGACCAGACTGTAAACATTTGTGTCATTTCTCTTGTCTAGAACTTTGACTTCTTGAACCCCCCCCTTTTCCCCAAATCCCTGCTGTAATGAGGAACGTGGCTTGTACTTCCGGGAAGGATGCCTGAGTTATTCAGAAAATGTGTAAACGGTTGGTGTCATGTGGGCAGTTGATTTGACTACTGGGCTCTTGTCTGAGGACAAAGGGACAGATTTCAATAGGGGCTTGAACAAGGCTTATTTTTGGGTGACTTATGTAGTCCTTCCAAGTGAAGATTCGGGACTTATATCCAGTTTGACTTGAACCGCTGGGTTTAGGTCAGGTTCGGCTCAGTGGAAAATTTTCTGCGAAGAATGTTTCTTCTGGCCTTGTCCTCTCAGCAGGTGGGATAAGCAATTCATGACAAAGCTTGAATGCGTTCATCATCAGCAGACTTGATTAGTCACATATAAGGCCCCTTGCCAAGCTGCAGACTGATGAAAGAATGCAGCCTTATTGTATCAGTTGACTGAGTGACTGCAGTGACCAAAGCCTGACATGTCGCGCTGCACGTCGGTCTTGTGATGTTTGTAAAACTAGGAGAGAAAAGCTAAACAGTGCATTCCAGATAGCAGGATGCCGTCCAGGCCAGAGGGAGAATAGGATCATGTGTTTGTCAGGAAGATCCACACATGAGTAATCAATGCTTCATTTGCCAGTGAAGCTAAACAGATCAGGAACCAAAACTGGATCTGTCAGGCAAGCAGGACTTTCCATGCTGCAAAGCAGTATGAGCTCACCAGGAAATGGGAATACACAGGATGGGGCTAAACTGGAGAGCTCTCACACTTTCAGTTTCAGATGTAAAATATAATAAAAGCTTTAACTTTTATTTGTCTGTTGTTGGTGTAATTTACTGTATTTTGGACCGCCTTTGTTATTTGCAAGGTAATGGCTCTTTCCTGCTGTCTCTGACTCTCTTGTAATGCCACAGACGCAATCACACTCACGTAAAAAGGTTGTTATTTCCTGATGGGCCCGTGTGTGAGTTATAAAACGGAAAGTGATTCACAGGAGCTTCAGTCAAACTTGAAGGGTTCCAAACAAAACACAACAGTGACCAGTGACCGCCTCTCTATGCAGCAGGGAGCTGGACAAAAACATTTGGTGGTGGACCAGTGTCAGCAGCCAGAAGGAGAGCAGGCCCGAGAGCAAAGTTTTGGAATACCTCTTACTATCCTGTTCATTTCCTCCCTCTCGTCTAAACAGCTGGCAGCCTGCAGACCTCTGTCTCTACCTGGCTACTAGTGAGAGCCACTGATACTAGTGAAAATGTGATGACTGCTGCTGATTGCAGGGCCAGTAGCTGGTGACATAACTTGGATTCCTACCGATACTGAATGACACCCTGAACGACTACGTCTTTGGAATGTCTCGTCTCCTCTCTTTGACACGGCCTCCCGATAATTTATGGTCTTACTGTCTGTCCCAGAGGGGACAGGGTGAAGACTTTTGACACCAATAAATTTAGCTTAAAAACTCAAATTTTCTCTTGTCATGAAAATATTCCATCGATTTTGTAGGTGAATGAATTCTGGTGTATCCAGAACTCTGTGTCCCATTTCAGGTGTTCTCATACTGTCAGTCTTTATCTGTTTGCACAGGACTTGCCGACAAAGTTTAGTAGGACAGTTTCCCTTTTGTGCTGGCTCAGTGGAGAGGTGATTCACGCCAGTGCTGTTCACTGACACTGCTTTTGGGCTGGAGGAAAGACATTGGCATTAGCATGGACTAGATGTCTGGTGTATGAAATCCTGCAGAACACATAGCCAGATCCTCTGGAACAGTCCCAGTCAGTGACGGCATCACAACGTGGTGCAGTAACACATCAGGTGTCTCTCTTTCATTTACCTTTTGCACATTTACTTTTTAGGCCTTTACTTGTCGCTCTTTCTCAGAGTGAGCATATAAGGGCACAGAGTCTTGTTCAAGGGCACTTTGACGGCACATATGGTTGAACCCGTGACTTTTCTGTAATAGTACAGTCACTGTAACCACTAGACCACCTGCCGCTCAGAGGAATTTAGTACCAGACCAGTATTTACTACCACAATGCTGCAAGTGGGGTTCAAACTTGTGTAGTGAGACGTCACTGGATTCCAAGTCTACAATCTCAGCCATTGTGCTATCAGAGCACATTCTTCAACTATTCTTAAGATCGCTCCATGCAGCAAACAAAATTCCTTGGACCCAGTCATGATTTGAGCAGAGCCATATCACATCTAGCCTTGCTGAAGCGCAAATCCAGTTGGCTCCACTCCTATCTGCTGGCTCTCTCTTTATTTCTCTTTCTCTGTCTCCTCTCAAGCTCCTTTAATGCAAAGAGCCATTAAGATTTCTTTGTTGACTTCTGTCAGCACTTGTGGTTTCCTTAATTCACACAAAACATCTACTGTAGGTCAAATTTTTGCGGTGAATGCATTCACGTGATGAAACAAAGCCAGAGGTTGCGTTCAAGTTACGAGACAGATGTCTGTCAGAGAAAATGTCACTTCAAGTTTTAGATACATGCTGGATTAAGAGCTTCTGTGTCCAGGTGGCAAGTTTCTGCTATAACTAAAGTGCATTATCAATGGCTAGCGGCTCCCTTGTCACAGCCCCCGTCCAATTTCCAGGCAATTTTGAAGGGAAAACAATGCAGACGCAGAAAGAAATATGTCCCCATACCATAAATACATAGTTCCTTTTGTGTGTGCAGGAGACAGGAATCATATGGCTTTTGTTAGCGCTAGTGTTGTGTAGAAAAATTCCTGGGAAATTCACTGGGTCTTTAGGTTGGAAACTGCTGATCCACTTTTCCGGAATATTCCCTTCCAGAGAAGAACCAGATCCAGAAAGTTTTCCGGAAGCTTTCTCAATGGAGCTGTATGTGTGAACGGGAACCTCGGTGACATGTACCCTCGTCCTGTGTGGTGCGCAGAGCAACATATTAGATCCCGCTGAGTTCCCTTACAGTAAATTCACAACACAAACACACATGTTCTGTACACAGTCACATTGCCTTATGTCAGCAAATGTTGTTTTGCCAGGTGGGAAGCCAACGTGGTTGCGTTTATAAGTGGGGTGGGCTGGGGTAGACAGGAGAGAGGTTGAGCACAATGCCTGATGGTCAGTATCTTGGCCAGGGCCCCACAAGGCGCAGGAGGAAGCACCTGTCCCAGGCCTATGTCATTATCAGCCATTATCTCAGCCGGGGCTCAGCAGCAGGACAGCCATTGTACTGATCTACAGGCCGAGGACAAAGCTGTTTACCATGCTCTCTCATTCATCACTCCATGTGCTTAGAACAGTGTTTTGATGTTTTTGTTTTTGTTTGTTTTGGGGTTTTTTTTGCACAGATGACGTAGGAAACAACCATGTTTACCTACACTTGGTTGGAATAGATAAAAGAAATCAGGCTCCAGCAATCTTGCAATGATGGTAATGATGCATACTGATATAGAGAATGAACAAAAGTGGACAAAATCACCAAAACACTACATTAATAAGGACTTAGCAATGTCCATCAGTTTTAAAAGAAATCTGAATTACCAGTGTTATATGTTAGCTGTCAAAACAATAAAGGCATTCATGTAAGCTTCAAATAGTCATGCCCAAATTGCAGGAAAAATGAGGCAACCTGAACAGCTTTAAAAATTATGATAGCATATGCCAAAGGAACAAAGCATCAGCCAGGAGGATCAGTGGTCACAAGTTGAAGCTTGCTGAATTGACAGGCACTTAACTGGATAGTTTCTAAAAACTTATGGCCAAAATTGTGGCCTCATAAATTTCCACATAATTGGACTAACACCTCTGTGACACAGACTCAACAAAAACTATGCTGTGAAAGTTGGCATTTATCGCAGGCTTGCCATTTGGAAACCACTTGTATCCAATTCCACTGCGCAAAGACACACAACCTGGTATAATGAAAACAAAACATGGACCTCTGAGCAGTGGAAAAAAGTAATGTTGTCTGATGAGTCATGTTTCACTCTTTTCCTGCATTTATGTTCGGGCCAAGCCAGTGGATGTCTGCAACCTGCATTGTCTTTTGCCAGCTGTTAAACATGTTGGAGGGCCCGTTATAGACCAGGAAGGTGTTTATGTCACACTGGCTTTGCAAGCAAATGTCCCCTGTCATGTCACTACTTACATGTTATGAAACTCTCTTTTAAACTATTTCTAGAGATTTACGGCTTACCGAGCTGGCAGAATCATGATCTGATGACTAAACGTCCCATGAACCCTCAGTTTTCCAGACTCGGATGAGTACATGGTATCCGACTTGTCCATGTGCCCATTGGGCTTCTCAAAAGAACATGTATTCTGTGAAAATGGACCACAAACAGAACTACAAATCTTAGAACATTATTTATCTATTTATTCCCACGTGGCATAGGTGAATCCAGAAGTTCTTGAGACATAACCAATTTCTATGTCCAAAATCCAGCGTAGCCCAGCGTATTTTCTCATTAGGGTTTGCTTCCCAAACTGCAGGCTAACCAGCAATGACGTCCCCACTTTCCTGCTCAGTATGGGCAACCATCACCTCAGAGTCATTACATTGGCTGTCTGGTCTGCATAATGGCCAAGGAATCTGCACCCTATGGCACAGACACTGTTCCCTCATGATGTTCCTATATTTCAAGACAATAATGCCCCGTACATGCTGTTTTAACAAATTCAACAGCAGTTTCTTGAATGCCGGGATGAAGTTAAATGTTTATCATGGTCTTTCCACCCATCAGATCTACACATCACATACCAAGGACAAGTCCTATGAGCAAACTCACACATGCCGATGAGAATCCATTTGAAAATGGGTACAACACTGTGAGACCGCAGTTTGGTTTTCCACTTTTAGCATGACAGTAAAAGTTTGGCAGTCACGTAAGCCTTCAAAGAGGATGATTTATCATCATCTGACAGAGACTCCAAAACACAGCAATTCTGTCTTTGCGTCTCATAACACTTTAATTTATATATTTTCATGTTGAGCAACCTGGTGCAGGATCCGCCACGACCACAGCCTGGTCACAGTCATGCAGGACTGGGTCCGAGCCTTCAAAGGCCAAATACACAGCTGCAGGCAGACTTGGTTTGGAGACCAGATGTGACCCTGTAGTCATGAGTGCAGGTCCTGCCTCCTGTAGGTACGATGGATAGATTGATAGAACAAAAGGGCAAACTTTTACTTGCAATACAAAATGGTGTAGAGAAAAGCTGCTGTAGGTGAACATCACAGTGAGTCATGCTGAATAGGGATAAAGACATGTTGTTTCTTATAATCAACATAGTAACAAAGTAAATTAAAACATCTTTCTGTGAGCGATGTGTCACACTAAATTCAGTGAATACCACTATTTGTGTAATCGTTGAAGGCATTGCTACTGGTCAAATTCACAACCTTTTGAGTGCATATTTAATTATTTACTAGCTTTTGTAGTAAATAATGGCTCTGTAATCCCTATTGACATCACCACTTTGGATTTCGATGTAATCCTTTGTGTCACAAATATTTATGCCAAGCAAACTGGTGTAAATGTCTCTTCTCATACACTAAGTTCTGCTAAAACTCCCTCTTTCCTTTAACTTTTGAGGTTGTGGCTCGGTAGGTACCTGAGCATCAAAGGTGTTAATGGAGGCTTGTTTTGTCTTTGTCCGTGTCATTACTGGCAGCAGAGTCAGAAAGGGATGTAGCTCCTCTGCACTATCTTTTTCTGATTTGGTGCTCTTTCTGTAATCCTTTTACAGTGAAGACGCTGGCTCGGATGCTTGATTTTGTTCACGCCTGTTCTTGCCAAGTCCCCTGCAACCCATCTCCATATGCCACAATATGTGCTGGACTCACTCTTCAGTGATACTTATCCACCCGTAGCTGAGCTAAGTCAGTAATGGTTTACCACGTGTAGTCAACCATACAGTCCAGCCAGATTTTCTGTTTAATATAAGACACCTCATGTGAATTGTGAAACTCTGTGGTTATTACATGACTTACCACTTTGATCTCCTCTAAAAGGCACAGTGTATGGTCAAACATGTTGGCTATGATTAACCCAGAAGTGAAATGGAAAGGCGTGCTCGTGCATGAAGAGGCATTGTCTTTGTTCAGATTCTGTATGCACAGTTGCTCAAAAGAGTATCCTACACTTTCAGTTTCCATCAGAGTGTTTGCAGCATTTCCTGTAATATCCTTATCAAACCATTCCAGTGATTTACATGAATTCCAGCCCTTTAATCCTACTATCAGTGCTGTCAGGAAAATCCATGGAGTTTTTCTGGATTCTGATCGGGAATTTCTGTACCCCTTACGGTACCTCACATCATTTTTTTTTCCTCTGAACTATGATTCCATTCCTTTATCCTTTGGAGACTTGGTGTTTGTTAACCTACTTTTGACAAAACATAATGAAGTCCATATATAGTTGCCAGCATTCAGAATTCCCCTCTTAATGTTTGGGTCCAGTCATGAGACCAGTGAACAACAATTGAATGCCCCAGGTCATGTTTAAGGTTGAGTTAAAAGAGTAAGGTTGGGTAAGTAGGATGAATGAGTTTGACAGTAGTTTGATTTAAGAGTAAGGGTGTCTAATTCTCTAAAGGGTCCTTATTATTTGCCTTTTCATGCATTTCAGTTTTCATGTTGCATGTGGTGAACAGGCCGTATGTTCTTAATTTATCTTGCGTTTTAAAATAAAACCAAGTATTCGCCCTCAAGTGAAGAAATCTTCCCCGGGGATTTTGTGGATATGGGGAGTTCGGCAGAGTTGTCTGCATGAGCTTCTTGCTGGACTATGCATGGCTAAAACAAATGACACATTACATTTGCACAATAAAATACACTTTGCTGTAGTTTTTCTTCTGGTATTAGATTTCTCACACACATGGCAGTTATGAAGCGTGGATAGTGGAGTTTGCAATTTTTGCTAGATTACCATTCCCCCCCCTCTGACTAGACTATCTATTGAATTATTGTGGTTCGTGATGACCATCTAAAAATATCTATCCCTAAAATGAACCATATGTGCCTGGTGTTGCATAACAGATCAACTAAGGAAACCAGGAGTGTTAGCGACAGTGGGGAAGCTGAGTAGAGGAGTGGAAGTGTACTGGAGATGCCACCCCAACACACTGCAGTACTTGAGTTAATGAAATGATGAAGTTAAGCTAAGGCACAGCCATTTAACTCATTCTGACCACTAAATACAACTTGGATGACAGCATTATGATTATCCTGACAGCTTATTAGAGTTTGGGAGGCATTGGGGAAGGAGGGGGTTGCACCACACCACCTGGCTGGAAGAGTGTTTCCTCATGTCGTGTCCGCTGCTGCTCCTCCAGACCTGATAAATCAGGAGTGCCGGCCAGGCAGCACGCCATTGACCCTCTGACCCTCGGCCAGTCCCCGCGTCAGCCCCCTCAACACCTCACGCTCCACTTTCCGTCATTGTGTTGTCTTCCTGGCACGCAGCTCCTCCAAGTAACCGGGGGAAGAACAAGGTAGAGGGAAGAGGATGATGGGAGTACACAGTGTGTAGCGCACATCTGCTGCTACGGTTTTCCTGACCACATTGTCTGGGCAATCACTTTATGTTCAGGCCTCGTTTGGAGTTCACCAGCACCGTCTCGTGTTTACAGATGAGTTTTTCTTTTTTCATCTGACACATCCTTTTTCTTTCCATAGTATTTGCTCATAAATGGCAGGAACTTGTCTGCCTCTTTTTTTTGTTCAAATCTAGTAATGAAGGCCAGTCTTACGGAGAAAAAACAGTCACTTCTTTTGGAACTTTTCCACATAGCAGAATGTTGTGCATTCCAGCGAGAGGAGTGTTTTCCCATCAAGCTGTCCTTTTCTTAGTTAGTTTCTTCATTTTCCTATCACCCAGTTTAGGTATTGCATCATTTTTGATGATGCTCAGATGGGAGAGGACAGCTCGGCCCATGCACATTTTACTGCTGTCGAGAGGGAGATGGAAGTACTTTGGTGCTTGTGTTTGTTGTCCTGTGGGTCTTGTAACTCCACCAAATTCTGAAATCTATCCTTCTCTAGTTGGATCTGAGGGATTGAGATCATTTGTGGTAACGGGAACTCTTTAAAGGTTTTATGACTTTTGAAACTGACTATGTCCCCAAGGACTGGATTCTTAGATGTAGGGGTTTTAATAAAAACAACAGCATTAGGCATATTTCGAGTTACGCTTCAACTCTAGCATGTCAGATATAGACAACTTTAAAAATGCAATTTGTCATTGTGTCTGTCTTGTTTGTCTGTCCTGGATCATCTTGGCAATGGCTAGTGCCCTAAGTATAGCTGGCCTGGCCTTATCATGCATTAGTGCACTGTCACAGTATAAGAATACAGTCCTGACCTGATCAGGCAAAGGCTCCATGCTGTTTTTTTTTTAGTGGTGCTGCTCTTTGTATGCTTCCCCCTGTGACGATTCTTAGCAGGTCAGGCAGCAGATCCTGTGTCACAAGCTGAGAGGGTGAATGGTCAGGGTGGGCGGGGGTCAGCCATGCCACCAGTAGCAGATGATGAGATTTGGTCGGCTTGGTTGCACGGCAACAGTTTTTTTACGCTTGGCTGTGACATCAGTACCCCCCCCGCATGTCTCAGAGTTCCTTTGTCACTTGACTGGGGTCTAATTCGAGAACAGGGACTGTCCTTTCTCTCAAATATGACTCAGCTGTGTGTGTTCGCGTGCGCGGCGGCGGCATGTGTACACAAGACGCGCACGCTTTTGTGTGTCCCGATGTGTGTGTATTGTATGTAGGCCATGTCATGAGCGTGTATACCCTTGCACCTGTTGCGCTGCGGCGGATCTTGTTTCTATAGCATGGCCGAATGTTCAGCCAGTGTCCGGTGCTGTCAGTCCCTGCTGCCTCGTGCCTTGTGCAGTTCCCTGTGGCAGCACAGTGCGGCTGCTGCCTGGAGTTGTGCCCAGATCCACTCACTGTTTTCTGGCACAGAATGTAGCATAGCAGGACACAAACATGCGTGCAGAGAGGAAAATGTCCCTATAATACTTAACAACAATGACAGACTGGCTTTCCCTTAGTTATCACTGTTTCACAGACCGACTGACCCCTTGACCATTTTGATATGATTGCTTTTGTTATTCATCTGCCTGTTATTCATCCTTTTCCTGATCTTCGGTCTCAAATCTTTCATATCTTTTTTTTTTTCACCCTGTTGACCCCTCGTGTCCTCACAATCGCGGCTTAATCCATTATCCCTCAAAGAGGAGGACTAGCCTCCGTGTGGCGATGTGTTTATGCTCACATTGCAGTTTTTTTTCTGACTTCATTACAGTTTTACAGTTTTTCAAGTAATATGTTGAAACACTTTGCGCAAGTTTATTATTTCTGTTTACATACAGTTGTGCATAGTTGAATACACCATGATAAACATCACTTGAGGAAGGCTCTGCATCACTGTATGGGAATTCCCTGTTTTTAGCCAAGTTGCTGCAAAAAAGTATACAGAATTTGCAATCATGTAGCTACTAAGGTGTCCCTGACTTTTCCTGTGAATGTGTTACACTCCTACAAGTTCTTAACCTGTAACCCTGAAGAAAGAAAAAGAAATACCTGTAATATGTGAACACAATCATGTCAGATGCATTCTTGGATGTTTAAACATAAAAGTTTAGGAGGCATATCCACATGAAGTCACACATATATGATAAAAACCTAAAAGCTAATATTGTCATGTGCCACCCAATCCATAATGGAGAAATAAGATTAATAGTATGAGCTTTTTACTTTTGTCTTACACAGTCTGTTCAAATAAATAAAGCTGAGTTGCCGGCATGTAAACACAGTGAGCAACAGGCTGATGCCAGGTGCTCTCATCCATCTCTTCACCAAGTTGTTGAGTCCTCACTGGATCCAGTTGCTAAATATAAGAAAGAAAATCCCTCACCACATGCTGAATAATAACTTTATTTATATGGCACCTTTAAAAACAGTTTACAAAGCGCTTTGACAGACACGGCACAAAAGCAGGATATTCAGAAAGTAATATAACCACAGAGAGCCAAACAGCTTGTGTTCCAGTTAGCGAGGCAGCCATGTGAGCATCATCTGCAGCGATGATGGTTGTATTTCTGGGTGTTATGATCCCCGAATAAAGTGAAGTTTACAAAAGGGACAATAAACACTGGGATGAACAAAGTGTCTTGAACCTGCTCCAGTTCTGAAGAGGCTCTCGTCTCGTGAGTTTAAGGGAAACGCGCTGATCAGTTAAGTGAAGGAATGCTCTTAACGCGCACTCTGTGTATCGTTTTCATTCACGGTCGTTTTACTCTCTTACGCACACATAAACACTCGCACATACACACACACACACAGGACTTTGTATCTCCTGTGATCTTGGGAGGCATGTGGTCCCAAAGGAGTTTATCTTTTTCTGAAACCACAATGCATGACATAGTTGGAATACTTCAGGACAGGATCACAGTTATCTGCACTTGTCCTTGGGTCCTGTCTGAGCTGAGTGTGCATGCCTCTTCCCCCTATCACACACACACACACACACACACACACACATACACACACTCACACCTCGCCAATGCAGGTTTAACAGATTTCCGGCAATCTATTGTATCTGCCGGAGGACGGTGGCATCCTGGTCCAAGCCTCCAGGTTCATCAAGCCAAACCCCCCACC
>OMLF01029692.1:6060-20680 GCA_900302615.1 Holocentrus rufus
CTGGAATCACTGAAAAATGACTGGATCCGGTCAGTGCACCCCTAAAATTCACCCTGGCTGAAACGCCCCCTTCCATATGGTCTTTTATGTTTTTAGTATTTTAGTTTGAAGATATACTAAACTTTAAAAAAATGTTTTTGTGCCTTAATGAACAGATCAACAGTAAATGAGGATTAGCACAGAAAGACAAAGGACGCTTTGCTCTGAAGTTCCCTGAAGAACCCCCATGTGTCTCTGCTCGTATACCTGGTGGGCCACGGTGGCGGAGGCGGTGGTGGCGGCCATAGCTGAAGGGATGTTAGAGTACACACTGGATGTTGTGAAACTTGAGCCTGGGTAAAGAGAACACACACACACTTTGAAAAAGGACAATCCCAGACAAAACAATCAATATTTCTACATGAAACACTGGTGCGTTGCTACCCCAGGATGGCATTTGAAGTGACTGACAATGAAAAGGACAGAGCTGTGCCACTGCAAACCCAATGTTCCCCTTTTATTTCTGTGTGGTTAACGTTTGTGGAAAGAGCTTTATCGTGTGAGGCAGAGTGAGGTCGCAGCTTGCCTTGGCTGGGGTATGAGTAGTGCAGCTGGCCTGGCTGGGTTGAGGTATATGCGGTGCTGAAGCTGAGAAACCCAGGCTGGCCAACAGAGGGTGCCTCAGGCAGCCCTGTCTCTGTTTTTATGCCTGGCCACATAGCACCTGAAGATGAAGAGAGAGCAATGGAAGCAGAAAAAAGAAAAGGAAGTGAGAGAAGAGGATGAGGGAAGACAGCAGGGGGGAATTTTAAGAAACCAGATCTTTCAAGTAAAAGATGTGGGCCTTGGTGTGTCAGCGGAAATCAAAAGCAATCGCGCCAAAGCACAGTATAGCCTTCTGAAGCATAGTAACAAAGGGGCGATGCTGGGTTTTTAGTGAGCAGACGATGAAAAAGAAGAGAGAGGAGGGGTGGGGGGACTGACCAAAGGGTGGAAGGCCGTAGGTCTGCCCTGTCTGGGGGAAAGCAGAGTACACAGTGGACTGGGCCAGAGGAGGAAAGGCCACTTGGCTGGTGTAGGACGTCACTGTCGGGCTGAGAGACAGACAGACAGAGACAGAGAGAGAGAGGGGGGGACAAAATATGTACAGTATGTCAGAATATTTGCATCAAATCATCTATGCTGTCTGCACCTGACGATGCAAGAACCTGTTTTGCAAAACTATAGACCTGCAGCGCTCCCCATCCATTCTGAGAAAACAACGCCCCTCGTTTCCAATTTGGATGTGTGGCATTGACATGTTTAAACCAGTCCAACTAAAATCCCTGCACCACTAATTCTGAGGAAAAACAACATGAACGCACAGGCGGTTATTCACACAAATGCTTTGTTTATCCATCACAGAGCTGCTTCCTCGTATAACTGGTTGCAATCACGGAAACAGTTCTGCAAGAGGACAAACACTGTTTGGATGAGTAAGTGCTAACTTCCGCTTTACGACTTTATACACACAGTTTGGGGCTCCTATTCTTTAAGAGGCTTAAAAACAATCATAGAGTCCAAACAACTTCAATATTATTTCTCACAATAATGCATCAATTCTCTAGCCTCTTTCATGTATTCATATCATGCATTCATTCATTTTACATGACATACACGTTAGTGCGCTGTGTGTAAGTGAGTGCATTGTGCTAATTTTGCTTAAATAAAATGCAATGGGAATTTTGAATTCAACTGCTTTGAGTTTGTTTTTCACCCAATTTAAAACATGTTGTATTTTTATTATCTGTCCAGGTGTTTCTGTAGAGTACCGCAATGCATCATGATGCAAATTGACCCATGTATCCTGATGTGTGTTGTATTGTGAGGTCCTTGCCAAGTAAAGTCTAATATACAAAGCAGGGAACTGGTGATATGTTATAAAGTATCTGTTCAGTTATTAACAGTTATGCTGCTGTTGCACAGGATTTAAGATGCCACTTCAATTTTTCAGACCAGAGCAGATCAGACTAATATTGATCTTAAAGATGTAGTATTTCATACAGACGTACAGGTGTCACAGGAAGTAGTGTAAGTAACTGGGTTAAGTACTGATCAGTTCTTTTATTGGAAAATAATACAATCTAATGATATTCACATTG
The DNA here is from genome assembly GCA_900302615.1 of Holocentrus rufus. Lineage (NCBI taxonomy): Eukaryota > Metazoa > Chordata > Actinopteri > Holocentriformes > Holocentridae > Holocentrus > Holocentrus rufus. The sequence goes on from OMLF01029692.1 coordinate 8,181, forward strand.
GTTACATATGAGGAGGTTACTTACTTGCTTCCTTGGTATATCTGAGGAGTATATTCAGATGCAGCTGTTGTATCTGGTTCTTTGCCGGTCACAACTACATTACAAAAAAACAAACAAACAAAAAAAAAACATAATTCCAGTATGAAAATTAAGTGCTTCCGTTTTTTACTTTGGACTGTGCAGACCTGATAAAAGTGATGTGTTCATACCAGAGTGTGTATACGAGTTCATAGCGTCACCACAGTCTGGAGGTGCTGCTCCTCTCTCGGGGTTGGACTGCTCCTGGTCTCCTGTAATCAGGGACAAACTGTCAATGTCCTGCACCAACATTTACAGAAGTCGTCTTCTCTTTCCACATTTTCCACTTACCTCCATCGAGCGAGGCGTTGGACAGGGTGCGGTAGGAGCTTTCCTGCTCTGCTGAACCTAGTAGAGCAGTCGGGCTCCCATCATCACCCAAATTACTGGAACACAAATGAGAATTCAATATAATTTTATAATCTCTGCTGCCAGCCTACAGTTACCTACAGAAATACCACTCTGGAAAGTTACATCAGGCAAAAAGGCAAAGTACAGCAAACACATGAAAACAAGCCACTGTCAAAAAAATCTCTTCAGTATCCTGTTCAAAGTTATGATTTATTCTTCGTGGTTTTCCATCAGACAGAGTAAGTAGCAATTTAAAAGATCTGAAAGATCAAAAATAGGCGTAGAATCAATGAAGACCGACCTCGGCTCTTTGTCCAGTCCATCGTCTAACCCCAGCCTGGCTTTCTTTGCCTGCAAGAATAAAACAGACACTTACACACATGTTCAATATCAGGCTAGTGAAAGACTGTGTTTATATCTGTGTGAGTGAGTGTGTGTGTGAGAAAGGAGTAGTGCTGGGTTATTATTTATTATATATAATAGAGTACATAGAAATTGAGCAATCCTACTGACTATCCTTTGTGGTATTATTATTATTATTTAAATGACGGTTTTGGCAGTGCATCATGTCATGCACTGTGTGTGTGTGTGTGTGTGTGTGTGTGTTTTATTCTTTAATGGTTCTGGGCTGCAATGTGCATCTTTATCTGGGCTGTAAACAATAAAAATAAGATAAAATGAAATCAGGGATTGTTTACTTTAGCTTTCACCAGCTGAGACATTTTCCTCTCTGAGCTCTGAAGCTCCGTGTTGCATCAGCGATGAGTGTTTTGTGTGTGTGTGTGTGTGTGTGTGGGAGTCAGTTTAAATCTGTGCCGTGATACATGACTTTATTATTTTATTATTTAACATGATCCATTTTGTTTGACTACAGTAAGCAGATGAATGTGATCACTTTGGTCACTAAAACCTTCAAGTAATGCTATTTACAAACAAAATGAATCAAATACTAGATTGCATTTCTGATTTTCCAGCACCCTTTAAATGACTATTTCTATGGATTACTTAATAAACAGAACATATTTACTCAATGTTAAAGGGCTGCAACCAACTAATTTATCAGTTCATTATTAAATTAATAAACCTTTGCATTTGTGAAGCTATGATCAGCAAATGTTTGGTATTTTTATCTTATTAATGACTACAAAAATCAATCAATTATCATCATTATTATGCAGTAGTTTTATGTCAATCGATTAATTGACCAAGTGACTAATCCTTTCCATGCTATAGGATGTAGCTCTGAAGAGGGCATTGAAAAATAATACTTAACATTAGTGCATCAGCGCACTGTTCTGAGTGGTAGCATCACAGTAATCGATTCACTCCTCCACTCTAAGTTGGCATTGCTCTGAGTGTGTGTGTGTGTGTGTGTATGTGTGTGTGTATGTTCTCACCGGCAGCTCAGGCAGCTCCTGCGGGTCATCCATCTCTGCAGCAGAGCGACCCGACATGTCCGCACGTTCAGCCTACTGTCTGCACCTGGAGAGCCTGTCTGGACCCTGAATCACACAAACACATGGGCACAGAATGAGTGGACAGGGCCAATGACTTATGTAGTTTTCCCTTGGCGTGCTACTCCCCTCCCCCTGTGCCCTAAACATTCATTGATGCACCCCTCCCCTCCTCGTCGGTGGGCGGGAGCAGGGAGGTGCGACGTTGGCCCTACGGTGGGCGAAGTGGGGCACCCTGCTCTAATCTTCAGCACGAGAGCATCAGGTGGGGCACGTGTCGCACTGACGTCGCCCCCTGTCCCCACCACTCCTGTGTTTACAGTGGGATTAAGGGAGCGTGCCACCTTACATGTGACCTAACCTACATTCAGAGAAAACATACTCTCCAGGAGCATTAGGTGCTCAAGTGCAAGCTGTCGTATCAATAGGTGCCCCAGGGGATAAGATCTAACCTCGTTTTGTCCATTGTTCGCCCAACTGGCCTTTCCCCGCCGGTCGGAAAGATGGAACATTTATATAACTGACATACCGTAATGTAGACAAGAGGGGGAGAAAACAGGTCAGACAGCAAATTCAAAAGCACTCGAATATGTCAAGAACTTGTTAATGGCTCACGTTCTGAATCAGCAGTGTGCCACCTGAATTAGCCGGGCCAAACCGAAGCATGTGTCAGCTTATGCAAGATCTGTGTAACTGGACACAAAATAGACCTCGCGTGTGAAAGGAAATAAGGCCAACCTTACATTTATACAACATGTTTGTAATTTAAACAAGGGCTGGGCAATAATTTTACATCCCTTATTATTTTTCAGTGAAACTGTATCATGATTATATGATAATATTATGATAATGTGATACACAGTTCTGTTAACTCTACACTGTAACTGAGTTTGTTTGCCTTCACAATTAATACTAGGACTGAATAGAATAGAATTGAATAAATAACAAGCATGAAGACATAAGATTTAAACGGTAAACAAAAACACAAAGCTCGATGTCACTTCATAGGAAAACACCACAATTACAGGTAAAAGCAGTGAGAAAATAAAACAAATTTAAAACAATTTAAACCATACATGAGAATTCATATTGTAAAACCTCAGATACAAGCGCCTTAAAGTGGCCAAATGGAACCAGTCTGTACAATTTTGCCCATCTCAGCATATTACTCAGCTTATGTGGGCCATAATAACTGAAGGCTAACTGTCCGAACTCAAGAGTTTATCCGATGACTTCCAAGTACAATGTAACTCTGGGATCTAGTAGAGTACAAAGTTGATCTTAACTCTAAGCCGAGTTGAGCCGAGTCGCGCTGAATAGGTACTAGTGGAAAAGGGCCATTAAAGACAAATCAGTTGGCCACGAAGTCTAATCAGCAGCAGGTTTTATGAACAAAATCTTGTGCTGTTCTCGTTTCACACTCCATTAACAGCAGTAATCTTCACCTCTGTTTACCAAGTTTCTTGAAAACATCTTGCATTTTGTCTTCAGCAATGATTTAAGATCCACCAGAGATTGTAAGTTTTCAATTGCCTGTCTTACAGAGGGTGCTGCTGTATTTATATAATGGAGTCATCTGCATATTAATGGGATGAACTGTACTTAACTTGATCACTCAACCCATTTTTAAAAAGAGAGTAAACAAAAGGGGCCCCAAAATGAAACCTTGAGGCACCCCTTTGTTCACTGCTAGAGTCCTGCCAGAGAGACAATTTGAGAACCAATTACACAAATTTTCATCAAATCCATAACATTCAAGTTGTTTAAGTAGAATTAGATGATCCACAGTATCAAATGCCTTTGACAGATCAATAAAAAGTGCATGATGAACCCGTTCGGATTGACACTCCTTATGCAGAGGCAAGACATGAGCAGTTTTCCATATGAAATGTTTTCAGTTATCACAGTCAGGTTGAAATATGCGTCAAACTATCAGTTAATAATGGAGCTGCTAATAGTAACATCCTAGGACCAAGCTGATCAGCTCCAACTGATTTCTTTGGATCAAGAGAGCAGAAAGCTTGAAGCACCTCTGCTGATGGAAAAGGCCTGAAAGAAAAAGACTGAGGCCTCGAGTTGCCTGACAAGAAATGTCAACTACTGCCAGTGGCTATTAGAGACAACCCAGCATTATCAAATTAATACCCTGATGTAATAAAATGTTCCTTAAAAGCACCACAGATTTCCTTTTTGTCAGACAGAGTGGTTTAATCCAAGAGAATTTCATTGGGTAAAAATTGAGATGGGTTGTGTGTTAAGAATTTTATTGTTTTCCAAAATCTAGCTATTGCATTCAGATAATGATGAGACCTAAAATGATAATTTAGTATTATGGATTGTAGCTTTGCATTTATTTCATAGTTGGAGTAACAATTGACAGTCAGACAATAATTTAGTTGTATATGCTGAATGCCATGAATTAGCCAAGTAGTAAATGTGCAATTTCTGAGCAAAACCATGAGTGCTATCTTTTTTTTTTTACTCTGAATTTCTTATAAGGTGCGTGTTTGTCTACAATAGTATTAAATATCTCAATAAAATATTGTAAAGCGAGGCCTGGGCTGGGAATACCAGAAATAAATGCAAAAAAGTAACCCAGCTGCTCACAGTCATCAGCTGATGCTTACTCTCCCCTGTCAACACAGAAGTCCTGGGTTGAATCTCACCATCTGGGAAACAACACTGACCTGGGCAAATAAACAAAGCTATGCCCTATAGCTTGAATAGGAGCCCAGCATCCACTAATAATGTAACATACAAGGGGCAAGTGTTCTTCTATCACTTAATTTTTGTTAAATTTTGGATGATGTGTCATAAATACATCTAGCTATGTATGTGTCTTGTGTATTTTAGGTTAATTGCTGAGTGACCTGTCAGTTTGATTACAGATGGTGACACTCATTTAACCTCTATACAGGTTAGAGATGTATCTTGGGTAAATAAAAATGAAGCAGTCTGCATCATCCATAACTAAAAATGACAATTCATCTTTCATGTTGCAGTTTGTGACTCGTGCTTGTTATCAAAGCCTTTCAATGCCTCTGTGGCATGAGAAACGTGAGCTGCTATCACTTCAGCACCGTGTGGCTGCACGCTGTAAATTAACAACATCGTTTGAAGGAGGTGCAGACACGGCACAGATTATGCTATTAATTTACTGTAAGTTCAGTTGACCTAACCTGTCTATCTCGTCTATAAAAACGTTAGCTAACTAGCCGCTTGCTGAAACCAGCAAATACCTCAGCCAAGGACGGTTTGCTGTGAAGGTGAGGGCTAACATATGACTATTTCCTGAAACACAGTAGCTACATGGGTTTCGCTTCAGATACGGAAAAGCCGATTAGCATATTCCAACACAGAAACCACACATACACATAAGGGTAACTAATAGATTACACCAATTTAACTTGTTATAGCAGACACTTAGCGGGCCTATAATGCCAGTAATTACACCCTACCACTCAAGCTCCCCAACGTTAACGTTAGCCTTACAACGTTACGGTGCCCACCTTTATTCCTGTCAAAGGCCCCGGGTCATATCATCCACAATGCATGTACTTCCAACGGAAAGTTTTTTCAGATCCGCTGATTATTTAGCATGTATACTAGCTAATGCATTCAACATGAAATGGTAGCTAACTTAGTTAGCTCACACACGAAAGTTTTCTGTTCCAGAGAATAGTCGGAGACACACCATAGGAGTGAGCAATGAAATGGCAACGTGTGAAAGCATCTCATTCTCATTGCAATCAACAACAACGCTAACCACAAAACAAGTGCGTATTAGTCACCAAAATGATCAATGTCGATCTTACCATTGAGGAAGTAAATAAGGTACGCTTTTATTTAAACGTCTCCAAATTGAATCCACAGTGTCAAGCTTTGTCTGTTGTTAGGGAGCACTATTTTGCAGGAAGTTTTGGTGTTCATCCACTGCGCAAGCGCACTATGTTCATTCTTGGGAGTTGGCGCGATACAAGACGACAGGTGTGAAGGAGCAGTGCTTGCACTTACACAGGTGTGAAGAAACTTGTAAACATTTATTATTTGAACAGATGAACCACACTCGTTAAATTTTATTAGCCTTCTTTTAGACTCTGACGCTCCAAATTAAACGCGCGTGACTGCTCTGGGCTGGTTGTAGGAAGTAATGTCTTTTATTCAATACTTTAAAATGCTGTCAGCTCTGTTCCAGTAAACATGATGACTGCTGACTATTAAAACTATCAATTATGTTAATTTAGTGAATCAAGTGTAGCATGACAAAGACAAATAGATGCTTGAGTTTCAATTTAGAGAATTTATTTACCATTTCTGAAACAGATTACAGTTTAATATTTTATTGGATCCATACAAGGGAAGTATCCTCCAGTCTTTATACAGTAGTAGACAGTACAATATATGTAATGGCATGTAAATAAATATACATGAAGAAAATAAAAAATAAAAAAAAACAATTAAAGCTTCCAAATATGGAAGAAAATGGTTTAGAACTGTATGTTGCCTTATTGATAATTCTCAGCAGGCTTGAAAACTCATAGTATATTTATCTATCTCTCCAGACTAAATGTGAGACATGACAAGGGGCAAAACAACGGATGATCACTCTGGACTGTTTCTTTACAAATACATATTGACTGGAGATCCTCTGTCAATAATTTAATATCAGATCATAAATTACAATTTACACTCCCTCGAAAGGAAATGATAAAATGATAATTATTCTTTGCAAACCAACAAGATATTATTGCACTTTCCAGAACCATGTGCAACAGTGGCTGAACAGTTAATATGAAATCCTGCTCCACCTAGTGGTTCTTTGTCAAGTTAATTAAGAACATTTATACAGATTTGTGTCTAGGAGAAGTGATATGTACATATACATGGGCCAGGCCACCTTGAGCAGGCACAAGACATTCACAGTTCTTTTCTAGCATCTTGTATTCTTGTTTCTGTACATGATGCATAGTACAAAACATAACGGATTCTAGTAATTCATCTTAAGTGTTTGCAACAAAAGTGTTTGCAATCACCTTCTCTTAAAAGAAGTAACAAGATTCATGTATGTGCTATCATTACTGAGGGCCTATTATTGCTGGTTGAACTGTATATCGCATTCTCCATATGATTAAAGAATATTTGCCTGCATAAAGCAGATGTTTATGGGTTTACACAGTCACTGATTTTAAATAAAAAGGAATTGGAGGAAAACAAATATAAGACATATACCACCACAGGAACTATCATTTTCAGTAGGTGCATATATGTTACGAAACATTTAGAACTCATTTATAACATATATAGGACTTTGTCAAAGTAAACAGTGAATGGTTGTGGATATAATAACATGGAAAAGTGTTTGGTTTAGTAATAAAATATATATTGTAACATTTTCTTCTAGACAGTACAACTTTGATCTTCAGTTTATGAGGACAAACTGGTCAGAAAACATGTTTGTATTTTACACAGTACCTAATTGTTTGGTCCAAGTAATACTAATAGTATGCAGAATTGAAATGCCATAATAATTTACTCATTTGCCCAAATTAGAGATACAATTTCAGAAGTGAAAAGATAAGCTGCTGTCCAAACCAAGCTACAATAGCCAAGGGTGTTTAAAGCAGAAAATTGTACTTCTCCTGACCCTTGTTTCCTCAAGTGCAACTGAGCATTTATGTGAAAAAAAAAAACAGCATTAAACGCACCATGAATTTTGAAACAGTTACATTTTTGACATATGCAGACATTGAATGAAGGCATCACCCCTTACGGCTAGCACCTTGGTCAGAAGTCCAAACAAATGTGTTGGTTTTGCGTTATGATAAAGCTGGCGCCTGCCAAGCCCTGCTGCTGCTGCTGCTGCCGAAACTGCCTTTTGAACCTCAGGCACTTTTCTTCATGTGACTCTACCAGTAGCTGTGGGGTCCGTAGCCGTCAGATTGGAGTGACGTATGACCCCAGAGTACAAAAGTGCATCCAAATTTTTTAACTTGGCACGCATTTATTCAGTCTTGGGGTTCCAGGCAGAAGAACAGGACCGTTGATGTTGGAAGAAGTGAGTCCTAATCTGTACAGTATTCATCCACATGATCCCTCAAGATCTGTCCACCGGTATTCATGTCTGTGGTGTTAGTAAGATCCTGTGAGCAAACCAAGTAATGTTCCCCAGGCAGGTATCTCCACTGTAGTCCCTATATCAGACTCAGACTGTGTTTCTCTCAATCCAGAACATGCTTCCTGTTTCCAGTAAATTCTCTGGATGTGAGGACTGAGCTGCAGGTGTTCACATGAAGCCGTGATCTGCCGGAGGCCCATAAGAGAAACCCGGAAAGGCTCCAGCCGCCTCCTTGATGCTGCTGGTCACAGCCACGGCTTCTGTGTTGCACAGGGATGAGGACACGGGCAGGTGGGTGAACTCGGGGTCAAAGTGTCGCAGGTCTGTAGGGCCACTCTGTGAAACCAGGAAGAAGGAATTAGTTAAGAAATCTGTCTTTCAAAAACATCACCTAAGCACAAGCAGATGCTCATTTGGCACATTGTTCCGATGTGTGAACGTACCACTGAGGGGATGAAGGGAGGTGTGATCTTCTTAGCCATCAGGTCGTCCCAGTTGATTGGGGAGAAGAAGGAATGGTGCTTGAGCTCGAGCTGTGGAGAAAATTCAAATTTCAGATTAGCAAAGTAACACAAAGGAGCTTATCAGAATCTCCTGAAGTTCTCCACGGTATGTGAATATGTGGGTCAGCTTACAAAATCGTCTTTCGCTCCCAGCCTCTTGGTGCGGTCCTTCTGCAGGAGCCCCTCCAGGAGTTCCCTGCCTGCGTTCGACACGTTGGGCTTGAGCATGGGAGTCTTGTGCAGGATGTTGTTGTACATCTCCGCTGTGTTGCGGCTGTAGAAAGGGGGCTGAATGGGAAAAAGCGATAACAAAGTAGAGTTTAGCCTCTATGGCCAAAAAGAGAACCACATCGAATTGCGTAAGGAGGCATGAAGTCGTCAAAGTAGCTGATTTCACTTACAAGTCCATAGAGCATCTCATAGAGCACAGATCCCAGGCACCACCAGTCGACAGTGCGGTCGTATGCCTGCTTCTGGAGAACCTCAGGAGCAAGGTACTGTGAAGAACATGACAAGATAAAGTCAGCCAAAGTCCAACACAAAACATTATTCTGCATTCAAGGTGCCACAGTGACAATGAGAGTGTATAAACGTCTAGACATTTGGTCTGTACCTCAGGGGTCCCGCAGAAAGTCGTTGTGGTTCCATTAGGTTCCAGTCCTTCTTTGCAGAGGCCGAAGTCTGTCAGGACAATGTGGCCCTGTGAGTCTAACAGGATGTTCTCAGGCTTCAGGTCCCTGTAAAGTTAAAAAAAGGATTATCAAAACGTATCCAAACTAATAAATTATCTCTGCACTTCTTCATTTAATCAGTTGCATGCTTACTTCTGCATGGATTATGTTTGCAAGTGTCCACTAGGGGGAGCTGCAGACTAGTTCATGCCGTACCTGTAAACGATATGCAGGGAGTGGAGGTATCCGAGTGCACTGGCAATCTCAGCAGCGTAGAACCTGGCTCTGGGCTCCAGGAAGATCCTCTCTCTCTGAAGATGGTAGAACAGCTGGGGGAAAACAGACAGCACCCATTAACCGCCGCTTTAAATATATTCCATTATCCTGACCTGATTCAGTTTTGTGTTTTACTTTCCTGCATGTGAGAGAGAGTTGTGGCTTACCTCTCCGCCGTTGACGTAGTCCAGAACAAAGTAGAGCTTATCAGTAGTCTGGAAGGAGTAGTGCAGCCCCACCAGGAAGGGATGCTTGATGTTCTTCATCAGCACACTTCGCTCGGCCATGATATGCTTTTGCTGGAGAGACAAGAGAATATATCACTCACAGTGTCACTGATTATACATTATACAACATGACCGAAAAGTATGTCGACCTTGATCTCTAGAGCTTTAGTTTTAGCTCGAGGTGGGGTGATGACTGTAGAGCTTACCTCTTTCTTCTTCAAGATGATTTTCTTCTGTAGAACTTTGATAGCGTAGTACTTGGTGGTCTCCTTGTGTCGAGCCAGAAGGACCTGAAACCAAGCAGACATTTTCATCACTGATGCGGCTGCAGCAGCGATGGCAATTTCATCACAAGACAGACGAGCCGATGAGAAGTTACACAGCAGGAGAGACACTCACCTTTCCAAAGCTGCCTTTGCCAATGATTTTGAGGTAGTCAAAATCACAGGGTTTGATCCTAATGTAGAGAAAAAGACATAAATAAATAAACAAATAAATAAATATGCTCATACATGCATGTTAGAGAAAACAGGAGCTATCAGGATTTATAATTTAAGATGCGCTACTTACTGAGTCTCCTCAGCTAGTGAACTTCTTGAATGTAGGCACATCTGAAAAACATGAGAGGGAGAAACATTAATGCAGAGTCTCGGATGAAAATATCTAGAGATTGATCAGGATAGTGCTGGGTTAGTCTTAGCTGTCAGGGAATTTCTTCTCACCGGACTATCAGGAAGCTGATCATCTTCCACCTCCTCGTTCTGATTCTCATCAATCTTCAGGAAGTTGTTAACTTCAGCACTGGGGGAGAAGATAACAACAGTTACACAACGGCAAGAAACTGATATTCCGTCAGCGTTTTGATATCAGATATTATTCTAATTGCGTATGAGTGAATGTATGACTCAATCTGGATTACAGATTCCTTTTTAAAGTGGAATGATTGTATGTAGGAGACTTCATGTGGTTTTCATTTGGGTTAAATTGAAATCACCGTGCTGCCTTCTGTGGTGTTTATCGACCTCTGATATACCCAGACAGGTCAAGTTTGGGACAGGTTCGGTGGTATGTAACTCATTAGCCTGTCTGAGAGGCTGCTTAAGCGTGAGCAACATGTTGGGAACAACAGGTTCAGACAGCTCTGCAGCAGTCCAGCTCAGATGGTCCATCTGCAGAGGGCAGAGACAGTCGTAGGGGATTTTCCCACAGTGGCCAGACCCAACCTGAATGGGCTGGTAGTTCAGTGTGTTATGATGGGTCAGGCTGTATCGTGTAATAATTGAATTAGCACTTTATCCTCGTCTAGGGAACAGAAGGGATTTGCAGGAAAGGTGATTAGGCGCTGGAGAGGTGGCGGGCCTCTCATGAAAGACCTATTCTTACGCTGCTGGCCTTAGGACCCTGAACTCAGATTACTCTTTTCACGGAGTGTCCAGCCAAACCCAAATAGCTGATTGGATTCACCACTGAATACTGGCAGTGGGCTAATAATCAAAAATAAACACTTAAGGACACAAAGCCAGGAAATTGATGCTCTCATTGTGCCCAGTAATTACTCAGGAGGGGTGCATCCAAAACCGTTTTCCATTAAGGAGTGATGGGCAGGAATATTTTTATGATAGGTAATATTTATACTCACTGTTGGCAGATATGTGGGGTTGAGACCAGCCTCTGGATGAAGTCGTTCAGTCCCATTTTCCTCTCCTTGATGAAAGCTGCAAATGGAAAAAAAAAAGGCAAGCATTTACGTCAAAGGAGAGCACGGCCAATACAGCGTCACACACTGCGTTTCGTTCAGAGTAGTGTACAGATCGGAGGACACCTCGCTTCTACTGATGCAAACATTTTTACCGTCCATTAGACAAGAGAACAGAAACAGATATGTGCTTGTTCTCTAATCCGCCATTCGTGCGTTTTAAGTTCCAAATATACCACATAGATTTGTACTTTACGCATAGACCTAATGCTGCAAGCTTATACGTTACGCAACCGCATAGGTTGCACTCATTTGGTCACCAGCGTAATATTTTCCATCCTAGATTTTTTTTTCTTTTTGTGTTGTAAGTCACTATTTCTTCACAAATTGCAAAAAGAATCATGTGAATCCGCATTTCTATAGGAAGTCTAACAAACGAAGCGCGCGCCCATTTTCCAAAGAATAAACAGTTTAATTAAAAAAAATCAAACCCGCGCGGCTTGCTGTTCAACAAACACAATTAAAGATCAATACCACAAGTCTGCTATAACTATATTATATTTTCCATCGCTCACCCGCAAGAACTGAAACAATTCCTCGCATCTTGCAGTAGGTTAAATCGCATCCAGCCTGAGTCACAGCCATGTTGAGCGGAAGAATATATCCAAATGCAGGGAAAAAAGAGAATAACTTAAAATCCTCTGTGATCAGATATCGCTGACAGTATATTGGTCCAGTGAACGGCTCCGGTTCGCTCAACAAACCACTGAGCTCTGAATGCCGCTGTCCAGTGAGCGAGCCAGCCAGTTATTATATAGGAAGCACGTGGTACCGGAGGCGAAACACGCTGACATCACTCCAGTAACCAAGGCAACTACCGGAGAAGTGATGTCACGGGATTCCGCTGCACCCATAGCTTGCCTGCAGGAGGCGGGGGATGACGAGGAGAGCTCACCGCAGAGGAGGAGGAGGAGGCAGCCTGAACACCCCCTCCTCCTCCTCCTCCTCCTCATTTTCTCTCAATGGAAAGATGCAACTCGCTGTAATCTCTTGCGCACAAAGGATTAACAACACTCACTTATTATGAAAAGCAACCCCCCACTCAAAAAAAAAAAAAAAAAAAAAAAAA
>OMLF01029694.1:5321-17531 GCA_900302615.1 Holocentrus rufus
GTTGGGGGCGGGGGTGCATGGAGGGATGGAGAGCAGATAAAATGAGAGGAAGGTGAAGATGATGAGGTGAGGATGAGAGAGATTTCTGTAAAACAAGGGAAGAAGAGATTGACATGAAGATGGGAGGAATGGGGAGAAGAAAGAGAATAATCAAGATCAAACCAGCGGCAAAGATGCAGGCTTTTAGAGTGTCAGTGACTGATACAAGTGTCGGGAGGAAGTGGGGCTTGGAGAGCAAACAGCAATCCACGCTAGGGGATGATAGAGGGGCTTGCCTTGCCACAAGGCCTTGCTAACACTGACTATTAAAAGACATATGGAGGCTTAGAGGTTGTGTGCAGATGTGTGAGTGTGTGTGCAACCAAATCCCAAACACCTCGCTCAGGAGAGAATAGAAGATTTACAGATACTATTACCCAAAGTTAGTCTGAGAAACTGAAAAACTGAGTGGGAACCAACGTGAGTTTTCTGTCAGGATTTCTCGGAGAAACTCTCTCAGTGCCAAGGCGGCTGGCACCGAGTCGCTCGACGAAAGCCAAGCAGAGAATTCAGACTTTTTCCACTAAGTGTTTAGAACACTACACCACGAAGATTTATCTTTCTCAAAATGGGTTAACATGCAGCCGTAATGAAACAAAGAGAGGGTAGCAAGAAGAATATACTGATGGAGTTTCCTGTTTCTCAAGAGAGGCAGCAACAAAACATTATAGTAATATGTGTTATTTTTGCACTAATAACATATATTACTGAAGAAAGCAGAAATGTCAAATACATAGTTTTCATTGAGCACAAGGAACACAATCTTTCTTATATATTAAACTGCAGAGACACATACAGGAAGTAAATTCACTGGTCCAGCAGAATGCAGTGATGAAACTGAGTATTGTTAGGTTTGTGTTTCAATGAATAAAGTATTGTATTAATTGCAGCCCTATGGCCTAAACTTAATGTCTCACTTAACTGCAACTAGTACAGGATTTTCTCTAAATCTACCATTGTCAAATAAATAATGGCCATCTGTACTATGTTTCATAGCCCCAGTGAGCTCCTTTGAATTGGCATATTTCATTTTTCCCCCTGCCTGCTGCTATTGAAGCATAACTTACGAGTCTACCAAAGGGGCTTTGTTTGATTTCACCGGGAATTGAGCCGAGAACTCCAAAATTGGACCAAATGAAAGCACAAAGCAGATCAATGGTGGCACAGTTTGCAATGGCAACTGTTTTTTTTATTTTTTTATTCCTTTTCATTCTTCTTTTTGCCAGCATTAGAAGTCAGCAATATGATGTTTGTATATATATTTATATATATACATACCCCTCCACCCCCACCCCAACACACACACATACATTCATACATAGCATTATTATAATTATGTCGAGGGTTGATTTTATTAATTAATATGCAGTATGTGACCTTTAAAATTTCCAGACCCACATCCTGTATACTGTTTATTAAAAGATGCAGATAGTGATTAGTGTTACTTGTCCTGCAGCATGTGTGTGCATGTGCTTATATAAAGAAGGAGGTTCTTACCTTCCATCCTGCCTAGTGATTGTGTAACCATAGGACGGATTGTTGATGAAACTGATGTTTACTCCAACCAGTGGTGTTCCGTCCGAGGTCACTACTTGTCCACGGATGACGCAAGCATGGCTGTGTGGTAGAGAGCGAGAGCAGTACAATGACAAATCAATAGTGACTATGCCTTATGTGTACCTACACGCTAATAACAGAATTGGAACGCATTGCACTCCCTGCAACAATGTGTATTTCACTAAGAATAGCACAATGAGGAACATATAAGTAGAGAGGTATCAAAAGAAAATACTGTACAGAAATAAAAGAACACAGCTTTAACAGAAAACATGCTAACAAACACTAACACCTTCTCGGAAGTCTCTGAGGGTTTTTCCATCGAGAGAGGAAGGATAATGAGACAAGGAAGCTTTACTTTGCTTTGCTCTAATTAAAAAAAAAAGGATTTATCTTTTCCATTACAGAATACAAGAAAGGGAAATAATAGGAATGCAGATTGCAGGGCTTGCTTGGCTGGTTATCAAGACCTCAACAGATCTCCAGTCTGACATTAGGTCTCCAGAAGCTGCATAAATTAGATCTGATCATCAGTCCCCACCAATCAATAGTGGGAAGTCATCCAAATTCACCTCCTAATCTTACTGAACTGATGAGTTGAGACCTCGCTCTATCGCGCCTCCCTTGTCGAGCTCTGCCCTCATCATTAGCAGAGCCCAGCTTGTGGTCAGCCATTGTTTCTGTAGTAGCTTGCAAAAAAATCAGTCCCCAAACAAATGCCTCACTGCCACTATATCATTAGACCATGGCTATTTTTAATACATCTGGGTCTTAAACATTGCCACGTACTGGAAACAATTAACACTAGCGTGTTAGTGGCTGCCCTCAACATGTCCTTACCAGAGGCAAGATCATTCACCCCACACTATCCTGGTCCCCAGGAACCCAGTTTTATGTTAATTAGGCCGGGTCCCCTTCAGAAGACCTTGGCTGTCCACCACTGCTCTGTAAACAAGCAAGGAGATACTGCTCTGAATCCTTGTGCCCACGCCCAAAGATCCATCTGGGTGCATTTACATAGATTTACTAGTAAAGTTAACCCAGCACTGGCCTGGCTGTCTACGATTAATCATTCATGCTGACAGTTTATTTTAGAAAGTCTTGTTTGAACAGGCAATCATCCACATTCTGTTAAGATGGAGCCGTGAAAGTGGAACTATCTCCTCCCTGCCTCTGTGAACCACATGGGGAGATGATTCCTCGCCGTCAAGACAAATGATTTAAATATTGACATCAAATACGGCAGAGAGAAGGAGCAGCAAAGGAAGCGTGAAGACTTCGCTCCAGCAACTTCCCGCCATGCGAGATTCCACTAGTCCAGGAGGATTCACAAAGTCAAAAGGGACTTCACAACCTCTCAAACCACCAGTTTATCATACACAATTCAGTCCTGGAGTGAGGAGAAAACGAGAACATATTGTTCCAAAAAACGCAGAGCTAAACCTCCTAGTTGCAGAGTGAAATTATTCCTGTTTTGGGCTGTATTAAAGAATCGGCCTGCACTTTTGGTGAACTACATTTCTCAGTAGCATTTGGAGCCAAAATTGGATGCCAGGTGTTACGTATAGAGATATTTGAAAAGGCAAGACTAATAAACGGTACCATCACCACAGACGCCACAAAAACATCACTACCCACGCAAATGACTTGATTATAGGGTAGAATCCATGGCAAATATAAGAATGTCACTCCACTCTCCCCGTCTGTATTCTACCATCCCACTGAATAGCATAAAATGTGGAAGTTGTCTACGTAAAATTTAGGCATTTATGTAATTTTCAATGTTGCTAAACACAAGAGAGCCCACTGAGAAGAAGAAAACAAACAACTTGACTAGGGGGGGGATTTTTTTTTTTTTTACACTAATGGTCTAATGCTAATAACAACACAGTTAGTAATAAAATGATAAAAGCACAAGCCTGTAAATGAAGCGAATGGCTTCTGCCTCACTATTGTAAGCCTGCTATCAATCTTTGCCCAAATTGTTCCACGGACAAAGCCCCTGTTTACTATTCCAGTCAGCAACCAGTGCTGGGCCCCGGCAGTCTCTTGTATTGTATGTCAGGGTGGAGAGGCAGACGCTTTATGCAGTGGCGGATGCTTTATTCAGTGGCACCTTTGCAGCTTTTTGTGGTGGGAGACATCAGAAATAGCAGTCTAACATGTCTACTAGCATGAGGAAGTGGTTAGTGGATCAATAAAAGGATGATCAGGTGACTAAGGCAGGCATATCAGGAAGATGCTGAGACCATGCCTGTAAGGCTCATCTGAAGCCCAGAGCCCCCTGTCATAACCGCTCATATCTGTCAGTGGGTGGGGAATGAATACCAGACATGAATAATAGATTATCACTGATATTTTTAGGTGAGCCGAGGCCTCCAATCTTGCAGCTCATCTCTGGATTCTCGATCTTTACTTATTTATGGCTGCATTTTCTTGGGAGAGAGACAGAGTATTACTCAACCCTCTGCGCCACTTTCCCTGTCCAGTGAGGAACTGCAAAATGTTGAGTGGTTCTTGAAAGCCAGAAAAATGTCAATGAGTGAAAATTGTGTGTTACAAGTGTTTTTCTCAAGTGTCAACTGGCATGACCACACAGGTTCAAAATCAAGGTTGAATTTCAAGATTGATGACAGCGGATGTTCTTCATGTCATACTGTAACATTTTCTATCTGCGAAATGAACAACTTCTGATGATTATACACCGATATATAAAGAATAAAAAGCAAGTTCAATATGGACACTACAGAGATAAAACAGTTTTATTACAGAGTGGAGTGAGATGGGTGGCATCAGTTTAGCGAACGGCATAAATTCTGCATATCTTAGCAAGCACACAAGCTAAGATGTGTTGTGTTGCAAATTATAGTAAAGGAAATGATCCTGCTTGAGCAGGGACACTTTCAAACATCAATTTCCCCTTCAAGAACAAAGCAACAGCTCTGCTGGACTAAAAATAGGGATGTCTGAAACCACAACCTTTTTGCCATCATCTTAAAAGAACAGAGAAAAAAGCAAGAAAAGCAACTCCGCGCTGCAAAGTTTGTTTGATTTGTCTGTTTTCTTTGACATTATTTTTCTAAAATTTTATCACTAGGGACAAAGAAATCGAAACATTTTCAACCTATTTTTTTCTGTTTTCACTGTTGTCTGTGTTTATTTCATGGGAGTATAATAAGCCAAGATGAGAGAGATCCATAAGCAAGTGGGATGCAAATAAGGTGACACAGACTCGCAAGCGATTAAAGATGAAAAGAGAAGGAGACAAAGGAAAAGAGAGGCAGAGGAATCTTATGGGACTCTGACAGCCATCCTGCCTGATATGAAAGCATCTCAGATTCCATGGCTGGGGTGTCGTGAGCCCTGCCTCTGGGAGAGGGCCTCAGATGGATTACAGTAAAAGTAATCACAATACATAAATATGAGATGTCTCTCGTGCCAGGGAATGCGCCTTGCTATTTGCCATATTCTGTGTTTGTCCATCATTGTCTGTCCATCATCCTCTAACTATGCATTGCACCAGTCCCTGCTTATTTCAACCTACATTCACTATAGCAGCCTGCCTTCGCTTGCACAGGCATTCTGGTCTGGCTTAAAAAAGAAAACATTATGTATTCTGTTAGGTCTGTCAGTGCAATAACCAAAGCACTGTAATAGCACTGGCCTATATTAAGATTGAAATCAGCCGATTGATTTGTGCTTGCACTTGGAATGACATTACTAAAAAAAAAAAAATGTGATGTTTCCTATCCAAACTCACACTGGACTATCAGTTCCAATGGAAATTAACAGAGGCGTACAGCTGCATGTAAGGCACAAGCACAAACCAGCACACCACGTATCTGAATTTTAATGTAAAAACAATTAAATCCAGTCATGACTGATTCAGCTGGCTCAGAGGTGGTATGAGCTAATAAAAATTTGGCACCTGAAAGACAAATTATGATTAAAAAATGATAATTCTATTCAATACTGAGTTCAGAACATCCGTCCCAGGAGAATAATGGGGTTTATCTGGCATGTCATGCTCGGCGGTGTCTGCCAGGTCTGCGCAAGTCACTCACCTGCCATCGAAGGGGTTGGCTCCCGGAATGATGTGGGTGCTCTCCTTGCCCACCAGGAAGCGCACCCGGTCATAGAAGGACTGCAGGTTGCTCTGTGTAGAGGACATCTGTGTCTCCTGGATGATATCCAGGGGGTCCGGAGAGCCCACACACAGAGAGGTGGTGTGACAGGTCGCCTGCAGACAGCAGTCTGGATCCATGCAGTCCACCAGGCCATCTGCCAAGGTCAAACAAGTCACACACGCTGACACATTAAACAATAGCCCGGACACGCAGAGAAGAAGAAAAAAAAAACCTAAACATATATATTTTAGTCAGTGTTAAATTATTCATCTTGATTGCTGTTTCATTGCATGATTTGAACCACCTCTCTTATCCATGTCTCCTGGAGAACATTTCAACACCTCTAGTATTGCTCATAGTTCTCCATCTGTAATTTAGATGAAATAATTCAAGACTGAGAGAGCTGCTGTGCAATGCACTTTACTTTGCTGAAGTGGGTCATTGGACTCCCTACCCTTTGCTTTCAGGGGCCTATCTGGCCAGATGGGTGATAAAAATAAACCCTGCTGTCAGGAGTCAGTCAAATCCCTGGTAGCACCCTGTCTTTGCCATTGTGAGCCTTGTGGTCCCAGCACAGCGATGGCGAGACAAACAGCCCCTGCATAAATAAGGGATGCTTGTGCATAGCTCAAGCCCAGAACGAGGTCTGGAAGAAAGGAAGTCACGTCTCCAACTTGGCCTCAAGAGTGGTGCAGCCCCCTGGCTGGCTCTCTGTGTGTGCCTGGCTCCGCTCGGGGCTAGTTAGAGGGCCAAGCAGAGGCTTCCTCCTGGGACCTGCGCATGCTAGACACCTCAGGCCAGCCACTCTGCTCTTTAATAAAACCTGTTGTCCAGGCAATACTGACTGGAAGCCATTCCTCAACCTCACCTGCAAAGGGACTACAGCTGTACAACCAAGCCTGACAAGCACAGAGAGCCATGTTCCTATTCTTCTGTACTTAGCGGGCAAGCACATTGATGGCTGCTGATTTTCATTCCCAAGTCAAACCATGTCTAGTTAAGAGTCCCTGTTGATTCCGGGCCAATGTCAGAAGACTTTGTTGTTTGTTGTTTTGGGATTTTACCTCCGTCGTTGTCCTTGACATCACTGCAGGCAGTTTCCATGGAGGTGTCACAGCCGGTGCCCCTCCAGCCCAGCTGGCACACGCAGTACCAGCCATTGTTACCCAGAGTGCACCTACCATTTCCATTGCACAAACCAGGACAGCCCTCTGTGTAACAAAAGGACAAATTCACAAAGGCAGAGGTTGGCACAGAATATCAAATAGAGCGGTTTTAATGGGTAACACAGAAAAACACTGTAAATTGTTAGTGAATCTGACGAAAAACAATGGCTGCAATACAAGACTGTTGATGGCAGTGGTTTTGTTGCTGATATTGCTCTAGCAGCAATAGACTTAAGGCATTTACAGATTTTAAATGGGTGAGGGCGGCAATAATGGCCCTCAGCTGAAGTTGATTAATTTGATACACCTTTTGTGAAGCTTCTCATATCCCTTTGCAGTAAAATCAGATAAGAGGGATCTTCTAAATCAATATTCACTCATTACTACAGTAGATTGGCCTCCTGTATCTATGGCACTAAAGCCCGGTAATGAGAGCAGTGGTCTATATGCTGGCATCCCCTGCACATAATTGGATTGGCTTTCATGTGTTTTCAAATGTGACCATCATTATGATCAGAGCATTACTGTTAGTGTCATCTGCAAAACAGAATGAATCACAATGAAATTGCATTAGTCACTGAAATAGGTCCTGTATCGTTATTTGCTCTCCCGTTTTGATACATTTTCCTCAAGACTGTTCAGAGTAATCAATAAGATTATCCCTTCAGAGATAGTGTGCATTCTGTCATTAGAGGAAGCAGAAAAGAGCAGGGAGTGGATGAGGCTGAGCTCAGTAGCATTATGCAGAGGAGGCTTTGCTTGTGCTAACTGTGTTCCCAGGCATGTGACCTCAGGGGAGCAAAAAGCAGGCTGGAGCAGAACGACAGGTGAAACATTCCTCTGTTTCTGCTCGGATAGGACTTCACAAGGGCATAAATCAGAGGATTATCTCCCCGCCTCTGTTTTTCTAGCTCTGTTTGGCATTTATCTGGTGCCTTATGATTCCTATCCCCACAATGAGACAGAGGCAGAGGGTAACATCAAGATATCAAACATAAAAGTCTGTCACACTTTGTGTTGCTAGCAAGCCGTCTGGATAGAGAGGATGCTGAGCTGACCCATTTTGTCAAAAGAGACTGGGGCGGCTGTCTAACTACTCTTACATCACATGGGGAGGAAAAGAGGGAACAAGAGCAAGAGAGGAGGAGAGACGGAGAAAGAGAGGGACAGTGAATGGGATGAATGTATTAAAGGAGGAAACATCAGCTGAAGCGCGTCAGAAGGACCTACGTGGAGAGAGCATTTATGAGCAGAAAATGTTGGGTCAGGATCGAGAATAGATTTCTATTGTTGTGTAAGCAGTTATCTGGAAGCCTTTGCTATTCAGGGTAGTGCTTTAGTAATATGATTCATCCATGGATCAACAAACAGCCAACATTTATGAAAGGTTTATTACATGTTCAATCCACATCTTTGCAATATTGATTGCAAAATAAAAGCCCCTAAACCAAAGCTACTTTTTAATTTAGTGTACCAGCACACTGACTCAATAGTTTTTATTAATTTAAACCATCCAGCTCTTCTGCAATTGCACCACTCCATTTGATTGATAAAACTGTTGCTGCACAACATGGAAGGCCACTATGTTATCTTGTTATAAAGTGTGATATGAATGTGTAATGAAGCTGTTATACATGCTGACTGTCCATTCATGAATGACTCATGAAACATGACAGGCGTGCACGACGACTGTGCTTTATAATCTCCACACCAGTGTGCTGAATGATGTATTTTCCTATGTTACTGCTGCCAGCTACACTTTTACGCACTGTAGCAGAAACATATGCTTCTGCTGAACCAAAGAGGTCTCTGTACAGGATATGGCAATATAAGATGACAACAAAATGGGCACCCAGCATTCATACCACTGAATAATGGAGATAATTGTGACACGTTAACCAATTGTAACAAAATTAAAAATATCCCATTCCTTTATTCCTCTTGGTTCCCTGAAGAAAGGAACTCACTACTGAAAGCTAATGGCTTTGGGAAGCTTATTGCCTCCTAGATACGTTTAGACAGCGGCCAGCCTCTTATTGAGCAAATGGACAAACAATTCCGATTAGACCAACAGTGAAGACAGATGATTTGTTAGCTCCGAATGCTTATTACAAGGATAAATAAAGATCCGCTCTCTGTTGGCATCGGTTCAACTTAATTGGCAGCCCTTTCAGAGAGGGGCCCCTGCTGAGCCCTGCCCAGGCCTGTCTGAAACGGCTCCAAACGTGAGGCCGCAAGTGTTCACTGGACTCCTGTGGCAGCCGCTCTCATGCCAGGTGGTCCATTACCAAGGACAGAGGGAGACTGAGGGCGCTGGAGGCAGAGGCAGGGTTGCTGCACAGCCTCCACCCCCTGCTTGCACTGCACCAACCAGAGCATGAACTCTTTTAATTAGAGAGGATGCGGCCTCAGCACCTATCAGGCCCTGCTCACAGCTGCACACTCATCCATAATGCATGCCATAGGTTATGGAGCCCCCTTCCCAACATCCCCATACTGAGAGAGCAAGACAGCACACCGACCAAATATCCCCCACCTAAAAGCAGCACAATGTGATTCACCGGGTGCGAAAGTGCTAAGTGGAGATTACTGTGTGACAATATGGCAAAAAAGTTGATGGGAGGTGGGGATCTTCAGAATGAGCTGTTTGGGGTGACTGCAGGTACATAGTGTTTGCATATGTCAATGTAGGGGAAGAGCATGGTCTGTGTACATGATTTGTCAATGCTGGGTGGAGTTACAATGAGAGGAGGGCAAAAATAGAAGGAAGGAGGAATGCCATACCTTTCACTACCTTATCCAGATAGTGAGCTTGGGAGATAAAAGACAGGACATATAAGGGAGGTTTGAACAGTGCCACTTCCATGACAAGACAGCAAGGCAAGGTGTTAGTTTACACTACAAAAGGTAAATAAAAAAGGAAAGAAGTGCAGTCATGAAGCAAACAGCATGCATTACAAGCAAGACAACAAACACAAACCAACACAGAGGGAGAGGGATGGAGAGGGAAAGAAACAGACATAAGAGAGGAGAAACAGAGGAAGAGAACAAGACAGAGAGAGAGAGAGAGAGAGAGAGAGAGAGAGAGAGAGAGAGAGAGAGTTCAAAAAAAGAGATATCTTCTGAAAAGAACATTTCAATCTGTCCCCATTTATCAACTGCAGGGATCGGCCGAATATCTCTGGGGAGTATTTCAAAAGCAGCATGACTGATGCACATATTACCACCCTTAAATCTCTCAAGCAATAACGCACAGGAGGTCAGGATGTTCAACAAAAAGCGCTTTTAATCTTGAAACACCTCTATAGACGATGAGGTCACCAGAGGCTTCGGCAAGGGCGAGGCCAAGCCAGATCTCAGGTTTTGCACAGCATGGGGCTCGGGGCCAACGCAAAGCTCTCAATAATGAAAATTGATTTAAATTGAGATCTTTGGCTTCTTAATGGATAACAGTGAGGGATATTCTTGTCGAGGGAATGGGGATCTCAATATGGCACTTATAAAAGGCCCATCAATAATGCAGGGCCAGCGTATAAAACATTCACAGACTGAGTCTTGGTGCTGTACTAAGCTAGCTATGCTCCAAGATGTGCCTGAGAATACTGTGGGAAAAAATCATCTTCCTCCATTTAAATATGGGAAAAAAAGCTTTCAGCTATAAGACTAGGACTCTTAACTTTTGTCCTGCTTCCCTATTGACTCAAATGTGTGGGAGTTGCAAATTTCTTCTCATTGAAACGTTGTTGCCGGGGGGCGAGGGGGTGGTAGGGTGGTGGTCACCATTGTGTTCATACTTCCTGTCTGATGTTTGAGTGGTTGGACTGTAGAATGATAATGAGCGTGCTAGCATGTTAGGTTGAGAGAAGAGAAGAGAAGAGGAAAAGAGAAGAGAAGAGAAGGGAAGGGAAGGGAAGAGAATGGATGCAACACACAACACGATGGTAGAGCTGCACTCCAGCAAAGCCGACATCCCAGAGCATGTCCTGTGGACGGACCATTCCAGGGATGGTTAGAGTGGGTTTGACAGTCCTGAAATCAAACGTCACGAAGCTAAACTACCTCCTAAGCCACAATAAAGACACATTTCTGAAGGAGCTCAAGTTAGACGTTAAAAATGAAAACTGTCAAACCGCAGAACATCAATCACACATAGCTCAAAAAAAAAAAAAAAAAAAAGTCTTGCATGCTGTCCGTTGGCAGTGGGCGTTTCAAACAGAGAGAAGCAGTGTGCTGTGCAGTCAAGACAGAGGTCAACTACCGGTTACCATTGGTTACTCATGCAAACTGCCTGGCTTTGTCTGCTTGTACTATTATTTACATACTACCGCTGCTGCTGATTCCTTTTGACAAACAAATCCTGTGAGCTGTGTGACAACCACAAGGACAATCCCTCCGAGCTAGAACTGATACTGACTGGAGTACATTTTTAACTGCGCAGCTCACACTTTCTCAGTGTGAGGTGTTTTGCACACTTACCAAAGTTTAGTCGGCTTTTGCTACTTCCTAACTGCTAGAAAGAAAAATAAAAATTAAAAAAAGCTGTCAACGCATAAACATAGCTGGAATCAAAACTATATTGTACTCTGACACCCTCACTTCCACTATGACATATGCTGCACTTCATAACTCTGACAAAATGTCAACTGATGCTTTCTGGCAACACAAAACACATAAAATAGTGTTTATAAGTTAAAGTGAGCCCAGGTTTTCAAGGCAGCTCTTGATATTCAGTCAAAGTCTTGAAAACTTAACTTCGGTAAACTGAAAAAAAAAAAAAAACAACAACTGTGTTTACATCAACATAGTGCATAAAACAATTTGAGTGGTTGACCTGCTCACAATGACTCACATGTCAGCATTTGAAATCAAGAGTAAATGGTGAGGGAGCAAAGAAAGGGATGAGGAAAGGATGAGTAAAATGAAAGGACACCTTAGCACATTCCCACATTAAAATGCATGAAGGCAAGCCTCAGATCCTTGAGTAAACCTGTTCATGCTTTACCGAGTTGCACAAATTCAATTAAGCATGCTTTTCCCTTTCTTCTGCGACTGGACCCTCACCCTCACACCCAGCTCTTCATACATACGCAGGCAGACAGACAGACAGTCCACGCCTTCGCTGCCCCTCCAAACCCCTCCCCAATACACACACACACAGACACACGCTATACACACACACACACACCCCCCCAACCCAGCCTCACCAAAACCTCTTCCCATCATACCAATAGTGCAGTGTTCTCCATTCCAACCGGGGCTGCATTCACATTTGCCGTCCTTGCAAGTGCCATGCTCGTTGCAGCGAGGGTGACACGCCCTCT
>OMLF01029698.1:5501-16186 GCA_900302615.1 Holocentrus rufus
GTGGGGGGCAGAAGGGTAAAAGCTATTTGTGAAGTGCATTGTCTTAGCTCAGGGGCAGGAGGAATAACTCACTCTTTATAAAAGGGATTAGGCCCAAATGCAGTGCAGAATACTCTAAAAAGGTTCTGCTCAGAGTTATTGACAAACTATCTATGACTTTAGCTTTCAAGTTAAGAGACTTTCTTATATGTAAAAGGGAAATTGGTTTTCAGCAAAGGCCAAAGTGCAATACATACTCACAATAAAGAAAAAATATACAGAGACAAACACGATACATAAAATGAAAAATAGAAATAGTCTAAAATTTGACAACTAAAGGGGGGGATGCATGGGTTGGACAGGTTATCTGTTACAGTCTACTGACCTTAAGTAAGGTTTTCTATTAACTGGAAGATAATATCATTTGATTCATCCCCAGGAAGCCCAGAGTTCCCTTTGAGAAAGAATAATATTTTTTCCCCCATTATATTACATATTGAAAATGACAAATTTATGATACATGAAACTACTTCAAAGCTTCCTCATTGTAAAAGTGCAGCCTGTTTCTCTTTGTTTCTTAAATGTATAGTGGCATTGATGTGTGGGATGTGCAGGATATTCCAAGGGATTTATGCAGTTGTTGAAGGTTCAGTTTGAAGTAGGGTTACAGTATTAGTGAACCAAACTGTTGTTGTGCACTTCTTTGGAAGAAGGCATAAAAATGCACGCCATGCATCATGTGCACAAACCTGAGCTCCATGGTTGATTCTGACATACTAAACTTTTTAAAATTGAATCTCATTCTCAAGATATATTGTATGGTGATTCCAATACATCCTGGCAGATTGGAAAAACATGATATATAAGCACAGCCAGTCCTCTTCTTATTTCCAGTGTAGCAGGCTGACTAAATGAATCTGTTGCACAGGTTTCTGTGTCACATCATTATTGGATTTTGTTAACAATTTCCTGGAACTTCCCCTCTTATTTGCATGTTAATTGTCAATGGTTAGACTCAAGAGTGCATCTCAATTTATCTTTCTACATCCTCAGTGTCTTTCTGTCTGTCAAAGTCATCCCGTGGGTCTCTGCACATTGAATTTACATGTGAAAGTCTGTCACATTCATCATAATTATTGCAGACCTGCTGTTGTTTGGATCACTGCTGAGCCGATGTAAGAGCAGCTCACTATTTG
This sequence comes from Holocentrus rufus, assembly GCA_900302615.1. NCBI lineage: Eukaryota > Metazoa > Chordata > Actinopteri > Holocentriformes > Holocentridae > Holocentrus > Holocentrus rufus. Next base: position 6,677 of record OMLF01029698.1, read on the forward strand.
TTCGCCTTCCCATGATGCATATCTGCATTTCAGTGAGAGTTACAGCTGTTCTGCATATCAAGATGGCCATATCTGTGAATAGAATACTGGCAGGTTACAGCTATACAACGTGGAAAACCGTGATACCTGTATGTGCTTGGCAACTTCAAAAGCTTCATATTTGTTTCCTCTATCATCTGAAGGCTCCCCACAAGGGATAGGTGTTATTTGACAGCACAGAAGGCACTGCAGAAATAAATCAGTCTTATTTCTCTCTCTTGTTTTCTTCCCACAGCCTTAAAGATGCAATGGCTGTATTGGCCTAGGGACCTGGGCGGTGATGTGTAATGAAGGTTCGGTAATGAAAATGGAAAGCGTGGATAATCACACTTTGGGTCACGTAAAAACCCAATTAGAGTCTCAGTGCTCCAAGTCAGCCTGGGTGCAGTTCGCAGGCACAGCTGTGTGAAATATCCCCATTATTTCTGCTACCCATCTGCACGTCTGCCCTCAACACTCCAGCTTTCAAACGGCATTCAGTTCTTTGAGATGTGGTCATCGGCCTGCTGAAATCTATCAGTACACAGGATGAATTTCACATTCGTAACTTTCGCACCGAGACTTTCACCTCCTCGATTTGTAATGTGTCTCGTGCTATCACTGGAAATAAAATGCAATTATCTGCTCATGTCAAAGAGCATTTCGCTGTTGTCATGTGAAAACTCTCTTGAAGGGTTCCTATGCGTGTGCAGAGCAATACAGTATATACCATCCTTGGTAATGTATGAAACCCTTTCAAGCCCGAATGGGGAAAAAATCAAAATGCAAGGCAGTCACGCTGAAAAAAAAGACTGTTTTTCTTATTTCTAGTGGCAAATTGTTGCTGCAAAATGTTATTTAATTATTATTTAAGCTACTGTATTCTTTCACACATAAAGCCTGTTATCTTATATGGTATTTGAACACCATTCTCACTCTCTTACTATATCTGTCCTAAAAACTCTTAACTGACATGCAGCAGAATCCGCCCTCCTCGTGTTTTTTCATGTTTCTCAGAAAACAGAGAATTAATGACAAACTCCAGCTTCGCCCCCAGAGTATCCATGCTCTCATTTCTGCCATCCTGTCTGCCATCCTCTTGATCTTCACATCAGCACAAATCCCTCTGTGCACATAGCGGGCATAAGGAAAGAGAAAGATGAAACAGAGGCAACAAGGCCATAAAATTCCTACTGATTTCCCTAAAACCACAACAATCCGTACAGGAGACTGATTGCTAATGTTTTATCACATGCTCCAGTGTTCATTTAACAAAGTTCGAGTTGGCTGGATAAGAAGCAAAATATTTTTTCTTTTTTAAAACTCTAATCACCAGATAAATTGTAGGTTCTCCTGAAGCATGTCAGATTCGCATGAATGGACCAGCCTCTTAAATCCTGGCATGCCTACAGAAAGCGCTAAATCACCCTCCCATACTTCAAGCACTCTTGCTTGATGGTTGCGCTGCTGGATGCCAGCTTGAGCTACGATGTCATGCTTTCATGAGAGAGATTCCCACCAGATAGCCCTGATTTATTCTTATCACCGAGGCAGTTGAACATCTGCAGTGTGAATATTAATGAAACCATGAATGAGTCATATAATAAAGGCATTGTCATCTGTTTAATTGGCCGCACTCTTCCAATTACTTCTGCTGGTACGAAATAGAGTCTAAATTGCTTGCTTGTCGCAGGGAAATGATCCATCAATTCGCTCTCAGGCCATGTAATCCCTTCATTTCAGGAGCAATGATACATTATTTGTACGTGTGATTTTAACAAGATACAATAGATTTGGGAATGACTTGGATGTCATTATTAGGACATGTATTTTGAAACCAAAACAGGACCATAATGCATATTGTGACTAGACGGGAGGCAACTGATGGCCTCAAGGAACTACCATATGATTGTAACTCAGCAATCTTCTCAATTCCTCTCTGCGGAGGAACAAGCTGACAGCAGAGTACAAATAATATCACAAAAACCATCATAGATAATCTCATGAATGCATAAATAGGGAACACTGCCATGATATTGCCCATTTGTTACCCACGCACAGATATTTTGAACTCCAGCGTCATCAAAAGTACACATAGGAGAACTTAATTTTCTGGGAGCAATTGAAGGCTGCTTATTTTACATATCCACAATATCTCTGCAGAGCAATAAAAATGTCTGAGCAATGCCTGACTGCAAAGTGAGGGTGCTTTGCATCATAGGAGCGTACAGTCAGATAAACATTATTGTGTTTCAGGAAAAATACATTTATATCACCTCACTATCACCAGAACCCTGTTTTCACATAGACAAATTTTAGAATAACTTAGTATTACCATAACTTACATGACTTATAATGCCATAATAATGATATCTCCAGGTTTAGTGTGCGTGTGTGTGTATATATGCATGTGTGTTTGTGAGTGAGTAGTACCTGAGAAGTCAAGGATAATGTTTAATATGAATTATTAAGAAGCTTAAAAGTTTTAATGTGAATGTCCAGACATTTCCTTCCCTAATATGTGACCGTATGAATGGGCTCCAACTTCGCTTAAACTGTAATACTACTCATTAAGCTTTTGCTAAGCCATTATCTGCATGCTCAAAGCTTTTAAACATTAGGGAGAATGAGTCAATAAAACTCTCGGGCAGCAAAGACAGCACTGAGACACTGAAGGACGGGAATGAGCTTTAAGTGGATGAGGTTCTGCCTTGTTTAACAAAAAGAAGGCAGAAAAAATGGTCGACACTACATTTGTTTTCTTAAGCTGATATTTGTCAGCTTTTTTTTTTTTTTGTTCATGGAGTGATTGTGTACGGAAAATTGAATCTACCAGTGTTAAGCACTAATATGCTGAGTGCATCCCGTCATCACTTAAACCGAACCCTGAGAGAGCCGTAAGCTGTTCTATCTGTCCCCTGGTTACACTTGTCCTTGATTTCTCATCAACACAAACTACATATGCTGATGTGACTGTCAGCGTGACTTATAACTATTCTGGCTATGGCGTCCCTCTTGATGTTTTATTAATGTCTAATAAATGACAAGGTGACAGATGGCTAGACATGAAATGCCGTTAAAGAAAACGAGCCTCTCCCAAGAGGCATATAAACAACAAATGAATTAAACCTTGGATCTGTGATGTTTCAATAAAAAAGGCAAGACTATTCACCACTTCAGGCAGGCTAGCCTTCACAGCCTATTAGCTACACCGAGGGAGAGTAGCACCAGGGCGAGCGAAGGGCCGTGAGACTCTAAATGAAAAGCAGTTTTCAGAGCGGTTTCACCAACATAATGTGACGACGAAGCTTATAAATTTTAAACATGATGAGGGTTAAATGTAAAGTTAAACACAGTTTATGGAGGCTAAATACATAACAGCCATGCAAACCATCTTTTCTCAGTCAGCTGCTCATTTTTCTGTATCCATTGTGAAAGTGTAATGGATTCCCCAAAGAAGGCAATGCAGGTGTGATGCATTCACTTGCAGCCTTCAGCACACACATTCTACTAATTTACCCACACTAATATTACCCAATGAATTTATCCCACCTCCCTCCAACAGTATTTGGCTCAGTAGCCTCCGCATGGTGGCTCTGTAACCGGGACCCTCATTAAACAGGGGAATGTGGCTCTGTTGGTTTGTCTCACACACCTTGGTGAAAGGATTGGAAATGGATTTATCCCAGGTAACTATAGTCGGTAATGACAACTATAGAGAAGCTGTTGCCAGGGCTACACTTAAATCATGGCCAGCCACAGTGGCATGTAGTGAGAGAGGGAGAGAGAGTGAGAGAGAGAGAGAGAGAGAGAGAGAGAGAGAGAGAGAGAGAGAGAGAGAGAGAGAGAGAGAGAGAGAGAGAGAGGAAATGTACTCCTATCTTTGTTTACCTTGCTGAAATCTCATTGCGTTTTGACGCTTTTGCAATATTGATCATGTAGGCGTCACGCCAATAAAGAATATTGATTTGAAATGAAATTGAATTGAGAGAGTGGAATTTAATGGAGGGAGAGGAGCAGAGTGAGGTGGAGAGGAGAGGAGAGAGAGAGAGAGAGTGAGGAGAAAGACAGACGCAGGATGAATGAAGCCCTCTGTTCAAGGTTGACGCCTGTGAGGGAGACAAAAGAACAGCAAAACCACAGTAAAGCTCAAACCCTCATTATCACAACTCACCTCCACAGCAAGAGGCTGCTCTCTCTAAACTCCACTAACTTTCTACTCTCTTCAAAACGATTTTTACCCCACTGATAGACCTCAGGGAATTACGAGTGAACTCACCTGTGCATCTCTTAATTGTGTGTGTGTGCAAGCGCGCGTGTGTGTGTGTGTGTTATGTGTGCACGCGCATGTTCAATGGTGCATGGATGGGGATGAAACACTTCATCTTAACCAGGGAGTTATGTGCTAATTACCACAGTTTCAATTAAACCAGATTACTTTCCAGATGCAGGGATGCATGGCAGTTCAATATTCATTGACCGGCGCCTGTGTGCATGTGTGTGTGTGTGTGTGTGTGCACTGCACCACCTTAGCAAGTTATTTAGACTCATAATGAACTCTGAAAATCTGTCATTGGGATTAGATAATCCCACTTTCTTCCAACCCTAATCAACTTGTTTCCATAATCTTGAGCCAAGTTGCATTTTTATTGTCATTGCCATTGGAAACAAGTGGGATTATCTCAGCCCACTAGAAAATGTTTTTAAAATTTTAACATTTATGATAAGACCAAATTACTTGTTAAAATGGATATTTTGTTGCACTGTATGTGTGTGTGTGCCTGCACACTTGAGTGTGTTTCTGGGTGAGTGTACCTTGAAATCAAAGGCAATCTTTAATATGAATTTTCTAAGGCGAGAAAATGGCTAACAGTTTTGTGTGTATCGGAGTGAGGAAGTGGCTGCCAGAAAGAGACACAAAGATAAATGGAGGTAAAGGAAGACGTTTGGAGGGTGGTGCTATTCTTATGGTAGTCCCTTAACGGTAATTCATCTGATGTTTATGGGACTCCTCTTTGTCGGGCCATCCACTATCACAGCTCCCTTTAAATCCAGGTTAAATCCAGATAAAAAAGTGCTGGAAGGCTAATTGACTGCATTACTGTATGGGAGGCGAGAAGCTGCGGTTTGGCGCCCGGCCTGACTGAGACTCAAGATGCTGTCAGCAAATGGGACCTCCAGCCAAATCAGTCTGTCAGTCCCATGGTAAATACTATAATCAATCCAAAGTGCTGGTTTTAACTCAAGGCTAAGAGGGAATAACAATTGACAACTGTATTACCCTGAGGAGATTGACTCCATGTTTTTGGACGCGTTCTGTTCGTAGAGAAATAACTCAGGCTTATGTAAAGTAGATCAAGGTGTGAGGTACGATGAGCTGATGCTGACATTAAGCTTCAGTGGGCTGAGACAGCCAAACAATGAAGCAACAAGAGCAACTGTGTGTGCTGTGTGAGCAGACTGAGCCGTGAGGAAAAAAGACATCCGCCTAGAACAGACAGTTTCTCTGGAGACTGAAGAATAAACAAGATAATTCCCCTTCAAATTGTTCCTCCCATAGCTGCACTATAACTGCTTATTACACGGCTGTGTTGAACACTGGATTGTGATTGGTCCATTAAGGCATTCTGTGTTAAGTTATTTCTGAATAATTGACTGTTGCCGAGGCCGTTGTCAAGCTGTGACCTCATCACCGTACCTGTTCATTCCAAATGAATGTGCAATTGTGCGCTGTAGGCTAATGTTAGCAAGCTAGCTACATCTACGGAAAGCAGTCAGTTCAGTAGCTGACTTCTAACACCCAGTATCAAAAAGACTTTACAACTGTACTTTAACAACATTAACTATATTACTGGGCTTCAACCATTGCAAACAGGAAGTGGTCAAGCAAGATACTTTCCACAGTCAAAGCGAGAGCAGCAGGTGAATGTCCCTCCTAGCTATTAGCTCAGTTAGCCTGTTATACTTGTTAACCTTCAAATATAAATACCCACCCTTAATTTTTGGTTTTTATTGCAATTCCTTTTCTTTTACGACTGACGTTGGTATGGAGACGGCTCTATAATCTGTGTAATAAGAGGCGATAAAGCATTCTGAGACCTCTATTGAAAAATAATGATCCCAGGAAATTTTTGGGGGGGCCTCCACGTAGGTCATTATTTTTTGATAGAGCACCTCCTGGCCGTGGATAATCCCTTACATATTAATTTTGTCATGCATTTATTATAGATATAATATGGAGCAAAGTTTAAAAAGTAATAGTAATTGGGATTTCAGGGGTTGGTAGATAGTTGTAAGAGTATTTGCATGTTTTACTTACTTTACATTATGATTGACAGTGACATTGACATTTTTTGCGTCTCTTGCCTCACTCCCTCCAGTTTTTTAGTCATTTAGATATTGGAGGGCTCTACAATTAGCCACGTCCACACTAAGCTGCGTAAATCTGAAAATGCATCATTTATTTAATTTATTTTTTTCTCCGTTTTGGCCATCTGTCCACACTAAGCTGACGTCTGCCACCCACAAAAACTGAGCTTTTTGAAAACTTTCTCTAAAAGTGTTGAAATTTAAAAATGCAAATATAAAGTTGTAAAATGAAGCTTTTTGAAAACGCTGACAAAAGGATTGTGCTTTGAACTAGGCTGTAGTCTGGTGTTGAGCATCCTGCAGGCCATGTGTGAACCCCTGCACATGCTCATTAGGGGACTTTAAGCATTTTGCAATATTTCAGTGTGGACAGTGGGCTTTTGGAAAACAGCCCTCTTATCCAGAGCAACTGAACAGGAAAGTAAAATTAAAAATTAAAAGCAAACAGTAATAACGAGGGCAAATGTCAGAGCATTAGTGTTCATTCAATAGTCCTAAGACCTCATAAAAACCATGTAAGAGCAAGCCAGATTGCCAGAAACAGCATAAAGGCTGAATAGAAATAGAGGGAATCTTTTAAAGAAAGTAAGTAAGGCGAATAGATGGGTGATATTTCAGTGCATTCAGTATAAGGTGACCTGAGGCACTCATTACTAAAAGATGAGTTTTCAGCCTTTGATGGAAGATTAGGAGTGACTTTGCTGCTTTAACTGGGGTGTGACGGTCATTCAATTTTTGGAGTCGTAGCCAGGAGTTGTGACCGAACGGGGCGCCGACCAGGCTCAAACGCCCTTGTTTTGACACCGGCGACCCGCTCTGACCAGCGATAGACCTGGAAAAAAAAAAAAAACTGGAGCAGGGAAGGAGCAGCGGCGATGATGAGAGTAGATGTGGCTGAATGCTGATGGGTGATCAATCACCTTCACTGCCGAGATGAGGGCAGGTTCCACTGCAGTGATCTTGAGACGGAGACGGGGAGAGAGGAGAAGGAAAGAGACACCGGGGCGGCTGGAGAGAATACGAAGAAAGGAAGGGCAGTGAGACGAAGTGCAGCAGAGTGGAAAAGACAAAGTCAAAGCCTGGTCACGTCCTCCCCAGGCAGAGGAGCCAGACCTTAACTACGCAGCCAAGGAACTACACCTACCAGGGATGACTAATGGTGGCAGGCCTTGACTTAACACTAAACCTCACCTTCAAGTCGTCTCACATGTCAGTATCAATTAGCAGCTCACAGTCTGTGTGTGTGGGTGTGTTGGGATAAGCGGTGCAGCGTGGAGGCTAGGGAAAGAATGCTTTACCTGCCACATGGATGCACAAAAAGAGTTTTGAGCATTAGCACTGAACGATGAGGTAAAAAAAAAGTGATTTTTTTTGACAGATATTGCAATTGCAAAATGATTAACAGTGGGAATTGCGTCATAATTTTAAATTTAGCTGTTGGGTCTGTACCAAAGACACATTACATCTTACAAATAAAAAATAAAATTATTAGTCCAGGGCATTACTGTAGCACCATAAGACTTCTTATATGATAGTGTTTTGTCACACATATGTTGCAGTTTCAATACTATTTCAATTAATTGTTCATTAGTCATTTAAAGGAATTCTTCAATGTTTTGGGCAAAATACCCGTTTTCCAACTTACCTGGTGTGAGACAAGATGTTCGATACAATTTTCACCTCTGTACGTCCACTGGTTCAGTTCCTATGGGTAGCATTTCATGTTAGCTTAGCTTAAACACTTGAAGTCTACAGGAGTCATTAGCCTATCTCTGTCAAAGTGAGAAAAGAAATCTTACAGCAACACCGAAGCTGCCTTCTTTACACAGTGAATCACGTGTATTTGAAATACCCATCTTGGAATAAAAAAAAAAATCAAAGATAAAAAAAAAAAACCCACAAAAACAAAAAATGAGGGGTTAGGATTAGTGCAGCAGTTATTGTTTCAACCATCTAACTTTTTTTTTTTAATTCCAAAACATTGGAGTTTTCCTTTAAATACAATCGGATCATGCAAAGCACAATATTCTGCCTTTGCTGCTTAATAAAGTTGGATTTTCATCAGTACTGAACGTGGAGGAAGTTGAATTGTGTGCTATTACCTGTGCAGGTGACAGATTTATTTTTCTTTGCTGACAGCTTGATTACATCTTCTGTCAGAGCAAGACCCATTCAGGAAGAGATTCCTGCCCTGTTGATATTAATCATCTGTCAGATTTCAAGAGCCTGGTGATTTCCCCATCAAAGAGGAGTGAATTAAAATTGTAAATATGTGGTTTTCACACAACATTTTATGGCTGAAGACTGTGGAGCAGATGGGGAGGAGATGTGGAGGTTGCCATTGCATACTTAATTTCACCATGATTGTGATTTATAGTGAGAAAGCTGCATATGGTTCATTTATACGATGTTTTATAAATCTGATTATGCAGCTCTGTAATGTTGGATTTGAGCGAAGTTGTTTGTATCTGGCCTCAGGTTGGAAAGAAACTCAGGGAGCTAAATAAATAAATAAATAAATATGAATAAACATGATGTGACATGGCCAAAGCAAAATGTTGAAGAATCCAGCTAAGACCACTTCTCTTATAGAAATGGAAGAGAATGTCAATTTAACCTATTTTGTTGAGCCCAAATGAGAATATTGGACTGCAAAGGCATGCAGTGTCTTCAACTTGAACTGTGCGCTGTCAAAGACGAGCAAATTTCTGCTGACTCCTCCTCCTCCCTCTCTCTCTCTCGCACTTTCTCCCCGCCAAAAATGTTTTTGTTTTTTCTCCCAAGTCTTTCTTCTCAGAAGGGCCTTGAATAAAACATGGCACTCGACTCTGTGCTGTGTTGCTGCTGATGCAGCTCCACCAAAGTTTGGATGCTGCGGTTCACTGAAACACCATTTCATGTGCACTTCATGAAATCAGAGCCATGACCTCCAACTCACTGCTGGACCAGAGCCAGAGACAAAACGCCACTGAAGGAAATGTGAAGTCATAATAGAGAAACATTTGGACTGCAATCAATCTGAACACAAGTTGGGATTGTTTGTTCCTCATGATGACGAAGATGTATGTGTGTGTGTGTGTGTGTGTGTGCGTGTGTGTGTGTGTGATGGGAGGTAGGGCGGTT
>OMLF01029698.1:17780-41372 GCA_900302615.1 Holocentrus rufus
TTTTTTTTTTTTGAATCCGCCACAGAGGAGACCAGCAGAAAATTAACAAAATCTGCTCGTTTGGTTGTGCCGTTGCCAGGTTGAAATGACAAAATCCTTTTGGTTTTGAAGGCTGGAATGAAGGTGCGGGAGATGAGAGGGAGCTGGACCAGCTGGGATATGTGTTTGTGTGTGTGTCAGCGGGAGAGAGAAAGAGAGAGAGAGAGAGAGAGAGAGAGAGAGAGAAGACAGGAGAAGGGCAAGGAGAAACACTGCCCTGGGCAACTAAGAGAAGCAAGTGAGGAAGGGCTAAATGTGCCCTTGTCTGGATGTCACAACGTATAACTCCCTCCCTTCCTCTTGCTCTCTCTCTCTCTCTCTCTCTCTCTCTCTCTCTCTCCTGCTCTCCCACGAGTCCCGGGCCACTGCAGCATTCAGCTTTTAGAAAAGAGAGCTGGGAACAGAATAGCACAATCAATGAGTGATTGTAGCTGAAGACAGGTGCCTGCCTTTCAGCCGCTGGCAACTGTTGCTCATCAGCCAGACAAAACAGATAGAGCTCGGATTTGAAAGGGAGCTGAAGAGGCCCATTTGTGTGGCACATTAGAATGTTTTCCGATAATTAACACTACAAGGTTGATGTCACTTGAAACATCCCATTCATGCCATCGCAACATTATGCATGCATGCTTAATTTAAAGAACAGACAAGCAGTTCTGTATGATTTAGGAGATTATCCAACCGTGTTTAATGTGGATGATTCTCCGGCATTATCAGTTCTTGCAGGAAGGTTTCACTCAATAGTTAAGCGAACAAAAGCTCTCTTGCAGACAAGAGAAAGAGCGGTGCACGTCTGAGGAATTCTTCAGATAGTATTCATGGCCGGTATAAGATGGAATCCCTGGATGCGATGCAATTTCGCTGTGCTACCAGCTGCAACTAAATGATTACTAGCTGCATCTTCTGCCTGGACACACTCACAACACCGGAGAGCTCTAAGGAAGGAGGAGAGGGAAAACACATGGAGATTTATTCAACATATCAGCAGTCAGGTAATCCGATTGGCAGCGGAATAAGAAGATTAGCGTTACACACTGATGGGTGTGAACACAAGTAATATTGTTGGGGGCTCTGCGCTGAGTTTAACTGCGTACCTGGGCAGGTTGTTCGCCGGGCATTTGGAGCCAGGAGTTACTGCTGGCTGCAAAAGGTGGCAGGGAGATTAAACAGGACGGTGGAGTATATGACCAGTGATTTTCAGTGGCTGAAAATCACGATTGACTCTACTGACCTTGACGATTTTTGCTCCTTTTTATCTGCACAGGAAGTGTTATTTAGGGCTGGGTGATAGGAACAAAATCAAATATTTGACAGTACTGTAGGGATGACCACAGGTGTTTTCATAAGATATTTGCACAAGAGATTTCTGATAAACAAGCATTAATAATGTGAATATGATTATCAAGCAGGTAGAGGCAATGAATAGAACAACTAGAACAGTCTTATAAGGTCAAAAAAATTCCATCCCTTTAGTGTAATGCAGCTTTTAAAACCAGGAAGAGACATCACCTACGCCATATGATATGATGACATCAAAAATGCTCATAACACAATATCAATATAATATTGACATTTTGCCCAGCAGGGGTGTAACGATCAATTGATCTGGATCGATATGTCGATTCCATGATTCATGATCCAATATCATCGATGCAAAGTGAAAAAACATTGATCCATATCACCATTTTTAAGATACGCCTTTATTTTGAAATTCCCATGGTACGTCTGCGTGCTGCGTCCGTCCTTAACTTTCACCAGGCAGGTATTGGCAAGCAGCCAAGAAAAAGACAATGAGGATATTTACTCCACTCTTGGGAATAAATCAGCATATGGTCTCATATCGATCGCAGGCCCCTGAATTTAATTGAAATCGTATTGTGGCAGACTTTGTGTTATCAGCAAATATTGTGTAGTTGTCCAAAGAATCGATATATTATCATATTGTGATGAAAATTGTGATTTACACCCCTGTTGCCCCGCTCTATTGTTATTTAAAGAGATTGTTGTCTCTCTTACATAAAAGGAACATATTTTCCAGCTTCCCAGTGGCATACAGCACTGTATTAAGAGTGTTTTCCATGAACCCCCCTGTTTACTGTTGCTTGCATGCTTCAGAGATGTTTTTACATGAATGCACCCGTGCAGCCTGGAATGTAATAGTCTTCAATTAGCGATAATGAAACTGGGGAGTGGGAGTCCCTTCTGTGGATATTTTGATTCATAAATAAACGCAGATGTAATATCCATACATCACTTCAAAGCAAGAACGCTGTCTGTTTTGGACATAACATAGCAAGCTTGAATTCAAGATGCGGGCTTGTAAAAATATCTGGTACACGCTTACACATGTAACTATGAGAATGATGCATGTGTGTGATATTTTCCGAAGAAGACACTACAGCTACAGGGGGCTGAGCAAAGTAATATATTTTTTCATACTGATTAGCAGAGGAGGTGTATCAGTTGCCAGACGGCATGGTGAGACATATTAAAGATTCATAGACGAAAACCATCTGTAAATCACTGTTATGATTCATGCATATTTAACAAGGCTTCATGAGCAGTAAAAAACCTTAGCCTGAGTCTGGAGCCAGCTCCACTGCTTTATATGACAAGGACCATGGGGGCTCTCAGCAGCCAGCCACCCAATTGACAAGTCCAGAGGCATCACCCGTCATTCATCCGCAAGACGAGTTCCAGATCCAGTTAAGATGGATAAGAGGCGTGCAGGCCTGAATGGATATGGCTGGATAAACAAACCTATGTGCCTCCCATCCTTCTTCCGATTTTGCAAAGCAAACAGTCGGTTGTCGTGCCCTAATGTGGCTAACAAAACCGTCAGGAAATGGACCGAGGCAAGCAAATTAAGAAAATCTCATTTATCCACGCAGAGCAGGTTTAGCATCTTGCACCGCTCTGCAGTTACCCTCAGAAAGGTTAAGCACAAAGAAAACAGCCTCCTGCTGCACAGTACTTCAAGTGTTGCAGTCAGACCTTGGACCAGTCAGGAACAACAAATAATGCATACAGTATAGTGCGTGTGATGTAGATGGGTCTGAGATTCCTTAGGCTAAGTAACGATTTTATGTAAATAAGTCCAAAAACTACAATAGCTTGAGGGAGAATTGTTTTTCAAGAAATTGAAAATGAAAAAATCCATTCTGGTGATGTGCACCAACCCTGCCACAGCCCCCTTGGGTCAAGCAGCAGGATTTTGTTTATGTCATGATGACATGCATCACGGATAATGGATGAAAAAGCACTTGGCAGAGAAGATGTTCTACTTTTTAAATTAAAAATAACAAATTTGATTTGTATAGTGCTTTTCAGGGTACTCCAAGACACTTTACATGAAGTCATAAAATAAAAACATAAAAACAGTCAGATGAAAACAAAAGTCAGAAACAAGAGTGGTAAAAAAAAACAAAGACAGATCAATTAGGAAGAAAGCAGTATTTTAGACATTAAAAGCAATTCTGAAAAGGAAAGTGTGCTGCCTGCTCTGTTCCTGCTAAACCTGCCTTGAAAGTAGATGTTAAGGGAGCAGAAAGTGTAAATCATTTATTTGCCTTACCCACGATTTCTCAGCCATTCAAATCAAATGAAAAGCAGCTCATTCCAGACAGACTCTGCATTATGCATGATCGAATCATGACTGGAAAACAAACAAACAAGCAAACAAAACACTTCTGTAGGCTGCTGCCATGTCACGAGCCGTATAAGAAGTCAGAACAAATGAAAACAGGACGGAGTGAGAGAGAGAGTCAAAATTGCTTTTCAGCAGGTTTGATATTAAAAGTTTACCAGACAACCTTGGTGGACCGTCAGAATTTAGCAGCTCTGCACCCACACTGCACACCTACAATGTGACTGAACACGTCATCGCCCCGCTCCCATCCCAGACTTTCCATTAATTCAAAGGTCAACACTTTGGCCACGACCGTCAACCCCAGCAGACTTGTCCTGTCACCAGGGTGAGGAGTTGGATTTGGTGCAGTTTTATTTGGGAGGGCATGTTAACAACAGATGGGACTGGGCTGATAACATGGAGGCACTGCACTGTGATGGACAAAGTCTACTGTTTTTATTCAAGTCTCAATGAAATGAAAAATCACTTCTTCAACTTGTTAGTTTCCCTTGCCAGAATATTCACAATTTAAGCACAAATGCTCAAGAATTACATGTTTTTAATTCGTTTGTACTTTTATATCTTCAATGTTGACATCAGGCTGAGCCACTAAATAATGTAAATGACATTTTCAGCCAATAAAAATATCCCATTTTTTTAACAATCATGCCCCTTCCATCAAACAAACTGCATTTCTCTTCCTTAAATGATCACCCACTGGTTTACACATTTTAAAGACACCTCTCTGCATTAAGCCCCGCCCCAAAACCAGTTTCAACAACAAATGAGAGGCTCTCAAAATGCCATTTCATTGTGACTTTAAGAGGTCTCATGTCCCTCAGCGTACGCCACGGACTGCTCGACATGAGGCAGCCAGTGCCCTGCCCTCGGTGATGGTATGCTGCACAGGGAGCATCAAGGCAGGGGAGAGCGAGCAGGATAAACAAACAAGTGGAAGAGGCTGGCTCTGTTGTAGGGCAGAACCTGGACAGCCTGGAGGCAGCAGCAGGGGGGAGGATAAGGACCAAATCCAAGACAGCACCATCCAGTCCCTCCGCAGTGAGCCGATGCAGCTACAGAGGACCTCCCACCTCCATTTCATCCCCCAGCTGAGCAGGTTTCACTGTGGACACACCAGGAGAGTTATATAAGTGCCCTGCATCACACATATAATAAACAGACATATTTTCAAATAATGTAACTGAGATTATCCTGCTGTCTCCTGATACATGACTGATGTCAGGACCTCTAATCTTGATTTTAACAAACCATTTAGTCTCCTAATCAGTTGTTCTTCAAAAAAGTCTGCTAGTGGGATGAGATAATCCTTCTTGTTTCCAATGCAATAAAGCTTCACTTGTTTCTGGATTCTTTTTTCTCTGTGAAAATATGTTGGAAAAAAAGGCAAAATAAGCCAGATCAGCCTTCTAGTATCCAGAAAACGAAATATGATTCAGCAAAATTCTGTTGATTAGCATTGGAAACAAGTGGGATTATCTCATCCCACTCGCAGATTTTTTTCACTGTTATGAAAAACAAGATTTTACCACTGAATGCAAGAGTAAATTATTATTATTATTTTGTTTTTGCACATGAACTCATCCTGTCCAACCATAGTGTCCAACATGGAACCAATCAAACAACAATGGAGGCAGGCAGCCAGACTCTGCTTGCTGTGCTTCAATTTGAAGTAAATCCAGCTCTGATTGGCTGTCAGGATGAATCTGGGATGATCCACACACACACAGACAACAGCACTTGTTTTTTACCCATCCAGCTGTTGTGTTGTAAATATCAGACACATGTGATATCATCGGGGGTAGCTCAAATCAGTTTATGAGTGCATGGAGGTGGTGAAGATTTAATCTGTAAACCCCTCACACTAACAGATAATCTCTGCTGACCACTGGCTCAGACCAAGCCTCCAATTGGCATTTCCAGTCCAATTGTCCCGATGCACAAATCCGGTGTAAATCACTCCGATAATCCCCGAATCCTGTTTGCAACTTAATTTCCCCACGGAGATCATCAAAGATTCATCTCATCTTATCTCACGCTGCATTTGAGTGGGTTTACCCTTCACCACATCCTTCCTCCTGTCTCGT
Source organism: Holocentrus rufus (assembly GCA_900302615.1). Lineage (NCBI taxonomy): Eukaryota > Metazoa > Chordata > Actinopteri > Holocentriformes > Holocentridae > Holocentrus > Holocentrus rufus. The sequence continues at coordinate 23,553 of OMLF01029698.1, forward strand.
TTTCTGCGGGCGTGACAGTAGCACCCCTTTCCTGTAGGTGAGCAAGGACCTCCAGTTACTGTCAGTCATGCCCCGGAGAGAACAAGTGTGGTGGAAACATCCGGTCTCTACAGGGAAGACAATAGCGGCACCGGCTTCCCAGAAAAAGCCTCTCGAGGGTTTGTGAATGAGTCCTATTCTTAGTCGTGCTGAACTGAGCGCTGCAGCCAGGCTCCTGTCGCTCTTGATGGCGCATCTTATCCAGAGCAGGCCAGCTGCAGCCACCGCCACTCCACCGGGCACCTCGTGGGTTTTAGGGAGAGCGGCAGTGCCAATGCCCATCAGCGCTGCACATCAGTCACAGCGTGGCCCAGATTCACACATCATCTCCACTTCAGAGGGCCGGGAGAGAGAGAGAGAGAGAGAGAGAGAGAGAGAGAGAGAGAGAGAGAGAGAGCGTTTTAAGTGCATGAAATCAACTAACTCATGCAATTAGGAATTTCATGCATATCATCTTTGCATGAAAGAGGCCCGACACAAACAGACCCAGTGTGCTCCCGCCACCTGCAAAGTGTGGAAGAGCCGCAGTTATCGTTTCCCTTTGTGGCAGGAAACTGATTTCACCTGTGGACTCCATCTCATACCCAGTCCAGCAATTTAGAGTCCAAGTCTTGCATATCTCAAGTGGTATACAAATCACACTCATGCACACACACACCCATACAAAGTGCACAAAAAGAGCTAGAAGGCACTTGGAGAAACTTCCATTACACTGAACAACTCCCCCACTTGCCATTACACCCAAACACTATTCCTTAAATTAAAGGTTAAATTGATTTCTTGACCCTGCAAAAAATACCCTTAAGCATTTGGAATCAAATCTCCATCTCCATTATTTTCATAGTTATGGCGAAAAAATGATAATCATCTAATGGCGGAAATCCCAGATCTACTTCAGCTCCAGAATTGAATCAATCTGTTCAGCAAATCCAATGGAAATCCGTTCAAGACGAAATCTGTTTTTGAAATATACTGCTGGGAGACAGACTCAATGACGAGAGAAAACACAACCACCTTGAAGTTGGAAAGTAGAAAACTTACAAAGACATACCGATTGAAGAAACGCTGTGCGTTTTTCAACCAGCGTTCTTTTTCTGCTGTCACGAGCTCTTTTGAGAGAATATTCATCAGCTGGAATAGAGCGAAGCAGCTGGAAGGCAATTAAACAGATAAAAGGAATAAATAAGGAAAGAAGCAAGGCAAGGTTAGATGAAAAGGGAACTGAAATATTTCTCTTGTCATTTCATCCCTTTGCGCAGCCTGTGTCCATTTAGTATTGATGTGTAGCTGTCAACGCTGATCTTAAAATACATTCCTTGGATGCGATTTCTGCTTTTCTCTTGTTCTCTTTTAACTTCTATGGGCGCATCTCCTATAATGCTGCACCGCCGACAAGCTGCACCATTTATTTATTTAAAACGTATGATTAAAATGCCTCATGAAATGTGTAATAAAGGTGGGGTGTGATGCCATGCATTTGTCAGTGTGATGTTTTCTGTTCTGTGATGTCTGATGTTTCAAAGAGAGAGAGAGAGTGTGTGTGTTTGTGTGTGTGAGCTTCAGAGTGCCTTGGGGCAGTAGAGCTGTCAGCCTGAAATGACGCAGAGCTTTTCTTTAAGGGACAGATATTTATGAGACACTTTTCTGCCTGGGGCAACATGAGGCGTCGTAGTAAGCAAACGATTTTTTTTTTGTTTATTAAAAACACAAATCAAAAGAAGCCTCGGTGCGCTGAACTCAGGAAACCTTTTGTTTTCTAGTCATGCTTTGTGGGTGAGGTACATTATGTACATTCTTCATCTTCATGCATGTATTTTTTCCCCCCCTCTCTACTATCTTTGTTCACATTTGAGCTCCACTGTTTCCCAGCTCATCTGAATTTATGACTGAGTTCTCCAACAGTTATTTCTCTCCCCTGCAGAAATGCGTCCATGAGTGAAAACGGCATGTAAAAGAAACAGTAGCTGTGCGCAGCGGGCAGTAACTTGAGAATATATAAATGCTGAATATGCGGCCTATATTTATCTTAGGAGGATGGACTGAGCTAAAATCCGACTTTCTGCTTTCTGGTCTCAGAAATTGCAGCAATTAGAGCCATAATTTCTCCCTCTTGCACTGAATCCATCACGGTATCGACTGGTCTTACATCTGCAGAGCTTGTACTCATCAGTTCTTTCACCTTCAGCAGATTTGTTCCTGGAGCCTCGATGGCTATGGGGCATTAGCTGCTTTACAAAAGTAGGATTATGTGAAATCTGAGCCAGGGCTTCAAACTGGATCAAGGAACGGAAAAGAAAACTGGGAATGCACCGTTTTAACAAGGATCAAAAATGTAACTAGAAACATAGAAGGGGTTAATAAGGTTATATTTTGCCCTGTTTAATATTTATGAAAAAGTTGAAATTGTCTTCTATCTCTGTTTGATCTCCAAACTCCCAAATGTTCGTGCCTCTCACCTTTGAATGATACAGCAACACCTCGCTCTCTTGATAACTCATCTTCAAATTCTGTTAGATGAAAAACATTTGAATATGAGGCCAAATCCGATGAAGTGTCTGTGTTTTGTGTTCCAGTGAGGTGTTGTTCTTTACAACGCTTGAATAACTTATGCCAACCTTTTGAATAATGAATGCATCCTAAAAGAAAACACATTGTCTTTTCAACTGACCTGCTTTTGTCAACAGCATTCCTCGAATGATTCAGAAGTGAGACATTTTCATAAATCTATTTTCAGAATACAACAGAAGAAAAGTTGAAATTTATTTTAAGCCCGGGCCTCTATAATGGAGCCATATGTTAATTTTATTCCTATTAACAATGATGCATTTTAGATTTAGTCTATATATGAACGTGTAAAAGAAGAATAATAACTGTTCTTTAATTTAATTAATCTAATTAAGTATTGGTTCTGCTTGGACTGAATCAATTGAAAATAAAACTTTTTAAGCACTGATCCTTGAAGATTTCACATTTTTATGGTAAATAAGAATCGGACGTGCTGCTGACCGGAGAAGCTTCCACATCACACTCTGAGGCGAACCTTTCAAACCTTCATCCAGTAACCTTTCACCTCACACACATCATCCCTGCGCTCTTCTGAGCCCCATGGAGGTTCTTTTATTCATTCATCATTACACCATCATAACTCATCCCGTCAACAAACACATTAAAGGTGCGTGAAAACTTTTAAGAGGAGGCAGATGGCCATGACAGACCAGACTGCAGCGCCGTGCAATGCAATGCAGGCCTTCAGCAAAAAACTCAATAAAAGCAGAGTTATAGGCTGCCAGGGAGGCTGCTGTAATCAGAGGTAACATCGGGGTAAAACATGATTTGTTGAGGAGGGACAGGCTGATAAAGTTTTCACACATTCCAACGAGATTAAAGAGTAACACAAAACAGCATTTCTGTTGTTTTCCTCACAGGGTAACCCTTAGTCTGCAGGTAATATGTCATTGTAATTTCAGCACCCAATCATCATGTTTTATAGCCAGGCTAGACAAGAGAAGCATAGAGTGATGGAGTCTAATCACACGCACCCTGTGGTTAAGGTTCAGATACAGACATTATTCTGCACAGTAATTGATAAAAGGATCTATTCTGTCAGATCTCAGTGCTGGAGGTTTGTAATGCTGCAACCCCGGCGTGAAACTGCAAGAGACAGAAGAAACGATGTTGCACGGCAGAGATAAAACCAGAAGCAGAGGTTTGTAACCTGAAATGAGCTATTGTACTTGTTGAATAATTGATGTTACTCTGCTTTAAAGAAGCAGGTGGAGATACGCGTGACAACTCCAGCTATTCTTCACTTCTTCATTTTTCACTCCCTCCTTTTTTTTGTTGCTTCGTCTATCTCCTTTCCCTTTCAAACAGACAGACAGGCCAGCAGGTGGACAGAGAGATATGTAAGACATGCATGGACACACACACACACATACACACTCATGCATGCACATATACACCCAAACACACACCAACATTCAGTGTCCCCGGAGTCAGTGTGAATGTGAATAGGCTGACAGGTAATCCTCTGGTTTCTAATGTTCCCCAAGTCATTCAGCTGGAACAGATTGAATTCTGGGTGTTCTGTCAATGAGAACTTCTTAACACGGCATCTTACAAGCTGGATGCTCAGCCTGGCACCTGCATTTCATTGGGCATGTTCATGCAGGTTTGAATGTTACATAACGGTCATAGCTCAAGATTTGAAAACACTGGGGAGACCAAATCCATGACCTAGATGCAAGACGGGCATTCAGGACGTTGCAGTTCTTTATTATAGTCTGACAATAATGGAAGTATTTTACAACTTCACTGGATTTGATTCAATAGCAGGCCTAAAAACTACTCAACAAATAAATTAAATGACCAGAGACCTAAAGCTTTATGGTGCAACAGGTTAATGTAGATCCTCAGCTATAAATCAAATGTGGATCCTGTAAATGTTTCACTATTATTTAAGCTAAGGTCTGACTATAGCTAATAGCCAAAAAGTATTTGATGTGATTGTGAACTATTATCATAAAGATATTTGCATCCAAATTTCACAAAACAATACAGGTAGCGCCATTGTACAACTTTAATTTCAGCAATTTATTTAAACAGGTCTTCAACACTGGTGCAAAATGTCATGTTAGCATCTATTCAATGTCAAAATGTTAATGGGTATAAGTATTTCCGATTACTTTTGAACCATCGATCACGTTCATGAAGCCACTGTGTCACAGTTTTCAAATGATGGATGCCTCATTTTGAGATTAATTCTTCATTTCTCATCCACATTATTAGACACTTCGCTCCTGCATATCAAACAGGTATTATGATGATCAAAAGCAAAAAGCAGCCAAATCTCAGCACAAATACTGATGCTGTCATACCACCATTACAAACGTCTTTCTGGTGATTAGGAATTTGAAAATCTAACCCATGTGATCATTGTTATCACTGGAGCTGTTTTGGATCAGATGGTGGTGAAACGTGTGTTTGGTCTCTTACAGAATCCATCTCAGCATCTCCATTTCAGACGTATAAGCCTGGTTTGTGTGGGTCCAGAGCACTTGATAATCACAAAATATTTATCTTCCATCACTGAGCTATTCCCCTGCTCACTTCATCTCTTTTCTCTCTAATGCACACAGACACACACACACACACGCACATGGGCAAACATCTGCACACATGCATGCATGCAAATACCCGGAGATTCTGTGCCACCCTGCACAGCACACCGTGAATCTCTTCAGTTTTCACATTTACATGGCAGCACAAGGCACACACCTTTTTCCACAACTTTGCATACATGTTTCATACACACGCACACACACAGCAGCAAGAGGAATCCCGCCAAGGTTCATCAGTCATGGCGTTCAGACTTTGGGTGGGAGGATAAAGGGGGGTGCTTAAGCCCCTGCCTGAATGGAGCTGAGATAAACCCCCTCCCATTCTGTTTCAGATAACGCCTTCATCCCACAGGTCTGCAGATAACAGATAAGCCAAGTCCATACAGAGCAGCACCTTAGCGATTAAACTTTTACCCTCAACACAGCATTAAAAAAACTGATATGGGACAGGATCATGTTCATAAAAATGAGTCCCATTCCACACCTCACATCCATTTGGGGTTTAAGAAAAAAAGTCATTACCTGAAGGCTATCACCCAACATCTCACAAATATAGATGTTTTAGCCTGTAAAAATGTCAACCGAGGGCATAACTTACCCACAGCCATCTTTTTTTTTTTTATCCGAGAATCATAATTTGTCAATCAGTCTGTGCATGAGCTGGTGTCACACGTGTCATTTTGCAATGAAATTCCTCAAACACATCATCAGCGGTTCCACAATGACAGGTTATGAAATGTAGAGATTATTTTCTTGACATAAAATGTATTTTATTTTATTTTTTTCCACCTACAAGGGACGGGAGATCATGTAAATCATTTTTATAAATGAAGCTGCTCTGTGAGGCATGAGGAACGTGCTGCAAAGCAGCAAACAGAGCTGGAAATGCATCTCTCAAAACAGGGCAGACATGTAGAGACGAATAAAAAATAAATGAGTAAACTGTCCAAGCAGCCCCTTTAGCACACTGGCTGGTTGGTCATGGCTGATCTTGCTCTCCTCCATGTAAGTTCAGTTATGACTGGCTTGTCTCCTCACTGATCTTTGCTTGTGTGTGTTTGCATATTCATCGCTACTTTTCCCTTAATGACTTCCCGCCTGCAACAGCCCACCCCTTCTGCCTTCCTCTGTAAACCGATGCCTGTGCAGAGGAAACTGTTTCTTCCCCTGTCTTGTTCAGGGATTTTTACAACCATGCCGTGGGTGAGAAACTTGTACGCCGCCAGATTTTTTCATTCCGGCATAAACTTGCATGCACACTGAAAGCAAAAAATATACCCACCTCTTTTTGAAGAAACTTGTATGATCAGTGGATCTGTCTGTGTCTATTGTTGCTGTAAGGAGATCATTAGAGATATTGCTGTTGTCAAGAGCGAACTTCAAAAGTTGTACAGCTGACTGTTTCTTTATTTTCATATAACTTACATTATTTTGACACGACTTTTACAATCATGCACAGTATGAATTTACCTCACAAAAGCCCTCATATCACCTCAAAAAGGGAGTTCAAAAAGTTGTCAGAACAAGTTTAACATCATTAAAAGGTTTAAACTGTTACTGCATGATGGTTAAGTCCAGAATGACGGTAGCGTGTGAAAACCTCTTGCAGGTGATGAAAGATCGATGTTGTACTTCTGGACTTTTGACAGTTTTGTAAAAGGTTAGCCGCACAAAAGTTTAAAGTTTAGCTATGCTGACAGTGCAGACGAGGCTTGTTCTCCAACTGTCACTTCGCTCTCCTCCGTCCTCAGCCGTCCATAAAGTCTGTGAAACAGCACCGGCAAAGAGGAGGATAAGAGAAGGTCCTCCAGAAGATTAACCCTGCTGATTCAAATGGGAATATCACCTAAGACTGCTGAGACGCTGAGACCGAACCTTATGTAACACATGCCTGACATAGAAGAGTTATTAATTTTAAATGGCACGTATTGCTGAATGCTGTATAAAGCAATGTCTCATATTTCAGCATTACATGCAGAGAAAGTTTTTTGTTTGCGCTGAAGTGTGGGAGAAAAGAACAGAAAGAAGTAGGAGTGAAGACAGAGAGCACAGGCAGAGTAAAATAGAATCATAAAGAAAAAAAGTACAAATAAAGCTTCAAATCATGTAATAGAATGAAACAATTCTTCTCTTGCAAACACATTGAGGTCAAGCAGACAGTTTAGCCCATAAATGGTGTCGTGAGGGAAGAAGGTAGATGCTCGTATGTAATAACAAGTAGGAGTTATAAGGTTTAATTCAGTTTTTGCCTTGATTTTTGTGTGGTCTTGTATTCTGTAATACTGGCCCACACTACTCCATTCAATGCTGTTGGACCCAACACACCCACCAGCATTATAAAACAATTCTCCAACTCATACTTGTCCATACATTTTGATCAATGATGACTCATGGCTCAGTAAACAAACAGAAACTCTGCACATCTCCGGTGGTGTAACCCGGTTATGAGAACACTGCATCGAGGATTTACTGTACATCAGAAAGAGAAGGACCCAAGAACATAACAGTCATAGTAACAAATTTCAACCATTTTATGGGTTTTGATACATAAAGTAGTCGACTCACTGACCAGCATTCATTCTGAATCAAGACACCAACAACATGAACCTGTTGGCTCGAATATTGATTCTGCCTGTCATTTTTATAATTTCAATCGATATTTTTGGATGCGGTGCGCAGCAACCATGAGACAGAAGTTAATGGAGCGCCAGTTTCCTAACCCAGATGCATCATTCATCAAATATTTTACTTTGCAAATATTTTTTTCTTTCTTCTGACCGCATAATATTTAATTAAAACTATAAAGTATACGGATGAAAACCTCAGGCAGGCAAGATGCAGGACGTAGTGTTTTCATGTCATTGTGAAATTAATTGTGATAACATTACAAACAGCACCATGAACCGCCAGCACCATAAACAAACAGCACCATGGTTGAAGCAATTAGTGGTGTTGTTGGGGCAGGTATTCTTCGAAATTAAGATCATATATTCAAGCTCTTGCTCCCTTTCATAAAGAATTTACAACATAAACATGCTGTATGGGATTTTTCTACCGCCACTTAACTCCTTTTCCATCAGGCATTGTAAAAATAACTCTGAAACATTTTAAAAATGAGCTCCAGAAGAACAGCTCCCACTTCCTGTTTTGTCCCACAAAGGAATCCAGCAGCTTCCACACAAACTGATCCCACACGATGTAAAATGCAGTGTAGAGGCTGCAGATCGTCCGGACACCTTTGACACATTAATCTGGAGGATAATGTTACAAAATTAATGAGGTAATTATTCTGCTAAAGGTTACAGTAAAATGCTCCAGCAGCACCTTTAAGTGAAAGCCTTGTATTTCTGCACACAAAATAAGTGTGTGTGGGAGTGATCTGTGCATGGTCCTGCACCATCCCGGGTGAAGAAGGCAAATTTTTCTGATTTACATTATGCTTTATTTTCTCCAATTAATATCCACGCTATGGAATTTTCTATTTCCAGCACTGTACCACTGAATTAAAACACCTACAAGTAGATGCATACATGAAAAATAAAACACTCGTCGGTTTGTGTTAAGAAGAGGGAGAAAGATCCTGTTCTGTATCGCATAAAGAGAGTTAAAATTGATTGTCTACCAGAAAAGTAAAGTTGATAAAGTTTCTCAATCCCCCTCTGATGATTAATTGAAAAGGTTCCCTCATGAGACCCGTTCCTTTCTACCAATCAAATACTTTTGTCCTTTGCAAACTTTTGACTATGCCATGCCTCAGATTGATGTGGATCAATTTTCCCCTCTGAGCAAGCTGAACGAGAGCGCAATCAGTATTTAGCATTTAAAACCGAGGGAGTAAGACTGCCGCTCACTTTGCCAACAAATCCCCGGGCCCGTCCTTGAGGGTTTGTACTCCAGTGCCGACTGCACTTTGACAGAACTGTGGTTTGCGTATTGATGAGGCAGACATGACAGAAATCACTGAGCTCTGGTATATAGCACAGAACCCAGGAGGGATTACCAGGAGCATAAAAGGTACATCTACAGAAGTCTGCTCAATGCTATTGATCTATTATGCATGGCAGTTTCCTCTTCTGCTGTAATTCATGCTGAGTTTATTGTGCATGGCCATCTCACACATGCAGCCTTGATAATGCAATATTTGGCAGTCAATATATAGAAATGTTACTTATTCTAACCCAGTCACGCAGCAAATGAATTGAATGTATAGCATCAATCATACATGATGATATGTGTCATGCACCGGCTCATAATGCTGTCAGATTAGCAGCTTACAGACCTTTCCAGGCATGACTGGAATGACGCCTCCACCACAGGTTCAGGCAGAATGTGAAGATGATTTTCACATTATCTCAGAGTGAGTCCGGTAGTTATCTATAATGAAGTCTGACCAACTCATCAGCCCATGCCCGACATTTACACAAGAAGAAAATGAATTAGCCGTGCAGAGTGGCAATTGCACTTCTTTGCCTGGCAGCCACAATTAGGAAGACAGCATAAATGCACCTTGAGCGATGGGAATATAAATATGTAAATAATACATCCATTTTATAAGAACTGTTCATCTTGATTACGTCTTTTGGCTCCAGGTGAACTCAGCAGAAAACACATACTTTGATTTTTATTTCCCTGTCTCTCCGATGTCTGCTACAACTCCACAAAAGAGACTTCTAAAAGAAGGGCTTTGCATTCCAAGACTGATCCATTAATTATGAGCCAATCTGATGACTCCTTTATTTGCCGCTTGCCTCCGACTTCAGACTCATCAATAATTTAGAAATGTCGCAGTTTGTCAAAAAAGACACTAAATAAGAAAAGGAGGAGAGTAATAAGAATTTGTTTTTTAAGTCTTATGTTGTAATGGATTAAAAAACATTGGCAAGGTCAGAAAATCTTTATTGATAGATACATGAATTAGATGCGCTACAACAGGGTCATGTTTTTCCAGGGCAGCCCTGTCAAAAGTTAAATTGGTCTGATGTCCACAATTACTTTTGTGCACCATTTTGGCAACATCTGTGCAATCGGCATGTTAATGAGCCCTGTGCCATAACGCCAGGCGCTAATGTTGCTGCAGGTTTATGAGATCTTCATTTAAATACCATTGGGAGGAGAACGGTTTGAAAACATTGAGGGTGATGGAGTGTTATGTTCTGCATCTCGAAGGGTACTGCAATGTTAAGTGATATTGGATGCCTACTGACTGTTGATGCATTAGATCCAGGTTGAATTGACTGTGATAGTTCCACTGCTCATTCATATTTGAGGAGCTAGGGAACACTGGATGTTCGGAGGTATGACACACACACACACACACACACTGCACCTGCGATAAAGCTTTGTAATCATTCACCTGCCGAAAGGAAAGGATGTCTTTCATTTCCAAGGTAAACAAACACATACCTGCCAGACATCTGAGGTAAAAGCTACAAATTTTGGTCTTCAGCAGTTGGCAAATAATAATGCACCGTGTTACGTCAACGGTATTGATATAAAGTACACACGCAGCACATGGCTTTTTTTTTTAGGATTCAGGGTAGGAGTTGCTTAGGAGCACGTTTTAATGAGTAAACAGCACAACTGCCTCGCTGCATAATCGATGATGTGTGGGTGTGTTGCTGCTACGTACAAAAAGCACACACTGTAGTGTAATTGCTCGATGTGTCTCTTCACACTACAGTATTCAGCAGTAACAACATCTCTCAGGGAAAACGCGCCTCTTTACAGATTCAGTTTCAATGTCAGCTGAAAGTACAGAATGCAGGTTTTCCTGTAATTTGCTGTTTGACTGAAGCATGGACTCATCATACACTGAGAATGGGTCAAAGGTGTGAGACTGAATGAGGACCGGCGAGTTAAAAAGAAATCCAAAAGTAATTATCCCCCATTTGATTATTTATTTATCACTTAAAGGATCGGATGTGTGGGACAGTGCAGCGCCCAGACCAAGCAAGGTGACGCTTTTATTTTGAAAACAAATGGAAATTCTCTCCCCAGCAGGTCAATCATGACACTTGTGCGCTCAATACAGATTGGAGAACAGATTGGTTAAAAGACAGCACTCACAAACCGTCGACAAGTTCTCTATCAGTGCATATCTGAAGGTGGTCTTTTCTTTCTTTCACTCTCGCCCTCCTTCTTAATGGCCTCGCTTTTTTTTTTTTTTTAACCGCTGTCGTTCCTCTCTAATAAGCTTTTGAAAAAGAAATAGAATGGCGATGGCTTATCGGTGGACCAGAGAGGGCAGCTGTCTGGGAGCAAGAACCATATTGATTTGTGTTGTCTTTGTCTTGTTATTCAGTAAGCCTCGTTTCATTACTTACAAGGCCACGGGGGTTAATAATCTTCATGAAAATATTCAGGGATTCAATTTTCAACCTTTCAGAATAACTCAGAATAATCCATTTCAAACTACAGTATAGGGGTAGCATGTTAAGAGAAGTCATGTTACTTCTTTGTAAAGATGTTGTTAGTTATGTTAAAGTTAGAATGTCACTTTTATAATTATTACATTCTGTTTCATTTTCATTAGCACAAATTAAAAAAAAAAAGTGGATTAAAAGTAAAATCCCATGGAATCTCATTACTGCTTTAAAAAGCGGAGCAAACGTCTTGCATTGCGTTATGAAACTAAGAGGCTCTTGTGGCGAGAGCAAACCTCTGCTCACCCTGAACAACTCTTTACCTTGCTGCTATTCCCAGAACTATTATTACTGTCACTTCAATTTAAAGTTTAATGGCTGTCTTGACCCTGCAAACATACTCTTAGGAATTAAAAACAACTCTCTATATATATTTGTTTCATAGCCCTTGCTTTTAAAAATGGATGAGGGAAAAGGTTAATAGTTATGGAACTCTTTCTGTTCTTGTAAAAAGTTTTTGAGACATTCTGCTGGTTAACTAAAAAATGAAGATTCATAATCTCCTCAGTGTAACAAGTGTAACACAGAGACGATTTGGCAGGACAAGTCATCCTGCATGTTTTTGAAGTGGCTAATGCAAATGCACTTTGTAGTATAGCTAGTTACCTTTCACTAAATGCAGTGACAATTAGATATCATTAAAGTGTAAGTATTAAGTCTCCTCTATGCAGAGAGAGGCCTATCAGTTGATTTCTCCTCACTTAAGAGCGGAGTGATCCAATCAGAATAGTTTTAATAACTCCCGCCCCACTTGATTGACTCTTCAGCTGCACCTGCTGATGTCCTTCATAGGCTCATCAAATGATAATGACCAACAGGGGCTATTAGTTCATTAGCAAAGCAGCTAATTTTGTGCTGTTCTTGCATATAAATCCAACATTTTAGCGAGGATTATTTAGCCAATCTACATCAGAACAGGCAGGGGCTAGCAAAGCACTTTTCATTTCTGGATAAAGCTGTACGTTTTGAGCCAGTGTGCTTTACAGCAATGTTAGCTAGGAATGCATCTGCTGTCACACTGTTGCAGCACTAGTGAAACCTGTAGCTATCTCTGTCCCAACCCAAGAATATTCACTTTGTGGACAGTTGGTTGGTCTTATCAGAGCTGCAACAATTACATTACTCTACAAGGGGAACTAAAGCCCATGTAACCCACTGGAATGTATTACTGTAGAAAATGCAGCCCCTAAAACTCTCAAATCTTGGTGGGCGCAGAACAAAATACTCAAGAGTAATGCCAAACAAGAAAATTTGCATTTTACCATCCCTTTAAAAGTATCACTTGCCATTTGAAAACAGCGCTGAGAAATCCCACTGATATGAAAAGCAACAGGCAGTCTTCAGCATATACACGTTTATTGGAAACACCCTAAACAAGAGTGCAGCACAACTGATGCAGAACAGCACAACACACACCTCCACTTGGACCAGAAAGTAAAACACACACACACACCCAGCTGCTTCCGTAGCTCTGTGCAATCCGGCAGCAAGTCCATTGAAGCATAAATCGACTGAACTGAACTTGGGGTATATTTTGTCTCTCGAACGCCTGCTGCTGCATAATGTGAGATTGTTCATTTGCATATAATAAGGGATAACGTAATAATATCTATCTTCTGATCACAAGGTATATCTATTTGAGATGGATATCCTCAAACCTTGATGTGCTGAGCATGATGTGTCGGATCCGGAGAAGCGACTTGCTCCTGTGGCCCAGAGTTTCCTTCGCAGCCACAAACACAGGCTCCAGTGATCAAGCTTTTACAAGATACATTAGGCTGCTTTGTTGTCTTCATGGACAAATTTCACACAGCTGCAGTCCTTTATTGTACATAAAGAATATAAACAGCAAAACACAGTTCAAAGAGTTCTCAAGGCCAGACATGCTTATCCATAGAAAATAGTCTTTTCTCACAAATGGAACTGGCATGCCATAGACAATGATAGGTAAGCTTCTAGTCTTACACTCATTTTTTTTTTCCAAAGACATCTATTCATTATATATTTATTTGTTTTTTTGTTTGTTTCTTTGCCTTCAATCCTTGGAATGGTAAAATGACTGAAAAAAACTTCAAAGAGTAAAAAGCACTGGTTGCCCTTGAGCATTTGATTGGAAAAACAAAAAAATGTTTATCAGTAATAATTTGATATTCTATAATCGTTTTTTTTTTTAAACCTTGGATAACCTTTTTTTTTTCTCTGTAGAAAAGGATTGAAGAGCTTCGTTTCAAAATGAGACACCCACTATTTGAAAATAAGTGACATCTAATCCTACAACATTATTTATAGCACCAAATGAAAACGAATTATGTAACAATTAGAGGAAACAGTGAGAAACTGAAGTTGGGTGATAAAATGGTACTTTTGCAGACAGGATACTCCACAATTTATGGATGGTGTGTTTTTTTGTCCTTGTGAAACCTAGGTTGGGAAATTAACTCTTTAAACATACACCATTTTACATGAGAAAGAAAAAATGAAATTTGAAACATCTGGTGGCTCAGTGAGGCAACCGTAGGTCTATAGAACAAAATGTGTGTCGGACAATAATTTCATTGCAAATCTGTCTCTAGATTTCAAAATGGTAGAGTTACAGATTTCCAGAGCCCTTTGAAAACACTAGACTCCTCTGAAAACCAGGTAACAGGTCACAAGTTACCCTCCAGTCAACTCGAGTCCGAGTCGGATGTCCAGAGTCTAGCGTTTATTCAAGGGCGATCCGCTGAAGATGTCAGGAACAGTTCGTACAGTTCCCCTTTGTATTGCACTGGTGCGGCATAGACTTCACCATACCAGAGGACGCACACACACTGAATATACACATACATGCATGCACGCACACATACACACATACACACACGCACGCTCACACACATGCACACACTCTTCAAGAAGCTGCCAGTGGGCTGCGTTAGTAGTAGAGGCTTGATCGTGGCTGATTTGAAGAAATGATGTTGAAAGGAATTTTGAACAACTGTCCTCTGTAACAGCCATGAGCCTCATCGAGCCTACAGTCACACACTTGTCTTTCTTTCTTTCCTGTTACATTATGTAGCATTTACAAAATTATTCCTTCTTCTCATTCTGTAGTCTATACACAGTGGAGACTGGCAAACGTAAAATGTGGCATGATGACTAACACCATGGCAAGATAAAACTACAAAACAGGATTTTGGATTTGGTTTACTTCTGATTTCAAAACATGCCATTTAGATGCCAATCTGAAGTTATCTCCTGTTTCTGCCCCCCTGCTTTTCATCGTGTATCTATAGTCTTTGTCTCTCCATGCTGTAGCTTAGCTGGGTTAGAGGTAAGCGGAGGTTGCACCTCATCCTTTAAATGTCACAGCAATGATAAAAATGTACAAAAAACAACAGTAACCAAGGATACAAAATTATTCATCATTTCTGAAAAACACTGATGAGAGGCTACAAAGTGCTCGGTTGAACCTGTTATCTAGATATGTGTCTTGTCTCCCATAATAGAATATAATAGGATGCATACAATCTGAGCAGAGGAACGCTACAAATCTTTGGTGTCTGCTACAGTTCAATATGGTGTCACTAAATTAAGGCTTGGAACATGAAGAACTAATGAAAAAGAAATGATTGAAGACATTTCACAAATGTCATCCTGGTTCAGACCCGCTCTCTCCTGAATGCTAGATTGTCTATTTGTGAGGCTACAGCAGGCCAAAACACATTTGCAATGCTTGGGCCGTCTTTGGGTCACCTCATGTGGTCCTAATGTCCTCACAAGTAACACTGGCTAACCTCCCGTAATGAGGATTAATGCAGGATCAGATTGGAGTTTATGCTTGCCCAGACACACTTCCACCACGCCAGTACCACCTGCCTGTTATTGATTGCCCTCACTGAGCTGCAATTTGGGTCCCAATCCCTGCAGAACCCGTGGTCACCTTTTCTTAAATATAGGGATCATGAAAAATAAAGTTTGATAGCGACAAGGAGAGGCAGAAAGAGGAGGGCGGGGCGGTTTGCAGCGAGGCAGGGTTGCAGTAGAGGCCAAAGAGGCCAAATAAAAGGGAGGAGATGAAATAATGAAAAAAAAAAGACAAGGGGGAATGGAGAAAAGTAAGGAACAGACTGGGGGAACATTGAACATTGTCCTTGTCATGGGCCAGCGCTTCTCTCCAAGAATGTAGCGGTTCTATATTTATCATTATGTTGCCACTGACAACCAGGAATTTCAAAACGTAGAGGAAGAGCGATTAAAGTGCCATGAGTACTTGAGTCTTACACCAAGTCTCAGCTTACATCTAAACATCTAATAGAAAAAAAAATCAATGGATGTCAATGGATTTCTGCCATTGACTTCTATTGAACCCCATCAATTATTTAGACATCTATGACATCTGACATAGTGTACTGTATTTAGTGGTTCAGTTGCTGTATATCACGGTTTGATTGCTGTGACATTTCATAGGATTCGGGGTCTGCTCACCTCCCTCTCCGAACCCCTTGAGAATCCAACATCAAACACATTGCAGCATCAAAATACCAGCTAACCCCATTTCCCGCTAAGCAGACGAGGGGAAAAAATTCCGCCGAAAGCCGGCGACGTTTTTTTTTTTCACGTGTAACCCGCTCGGCAAATCCCCCTTCACTTCATTTCACAGACATTAAAAATTTTTCCTTAAACAAAGACAATTTTCCTCAAGTTTTCCACGTGTTTCTCTCTCTTTCACTCTCAGCAGTGGTGCCCCATATTCTTCGACTCCTCTCATACATCAAGTCTAAATATAGACTAGCATGGCTGCTGATTCAGAGAGGGTATAACAACTAAACGGAAAAAGATGTAGGTGGTACAGAGAGAGAGAGAGAGAGAGAGAGAGGGAGAGAGAGTAGTAGGATGGGTGAGGTGTATTACTGTCCACTGGAATGTATACAAGTGCTAGTCAGTCAGTCACTGGGGACGGGCAGGAGGGCTGGGTGGCTGGGTGAGGGTGGCAGGAAGGTCCTGGGTGGGTACTAGTCATACCGACCCCTCCGTCAGACCCTCCAGGGGAAGGGTTGTGGCGTTGTCGGTGGGCTGGGGGTCGTCCTGGGGGTGCGAGGGGATGTGAGCGGCGGCGGCCAGACTGGCATAAGGCAGGTGGCAGTCCATGTGTAGAAACGGTGGGTAGTGCTGCCGGTAGCAGATGTAGGCAAACAGCAAGCCAATCACACCTCCAACAAAGGCATCTGCAACGTTACAGATAGACGTATATTTTAAGGTACTGTATGCATCCATAGATAATTTTTGCCTATGTGGAGGAAGTGGAACCAACACCTGCACAATTAAATTGGCTATATTTTAGCGTGCTATTCCTGGAAGGCTTTTTTTGTGCTTTGGCTAGTTGAGAGGGTGATGAAAGTAAACCAGAAGGAAAGGCTATAAATCTACTGCACTGACAATTGGGCTAATACCTCTGCTCTGACTTTCCTTCGGACCGGCCGTCTCTGTCACTTTGTCACCTACAGTAAGCTGCCCCGCATTATACCTGCCCTCCTTTAAGCTATAACGTGTCACATAATGTCACGGCGCCACAGCGAATATTAAGGCTATATTGCCGGGTATAGATCATAATGACATGGCCAGCTAGTCGTCAGGCCAGATGAAGTGGAGTTTTCCACAATACCACAACCATATTTTTCCATATGTCATGCCATGCTATTCACATTTTCTCCTTCTGGGTGAATCGAAATACAATACAACATCGATTTCTACCAGTCAGAAACTCTATAATGCAAGACCTTCCCTTTTTCATTGACTTCTGTCAACTGGATGTAATAGAGTGGGTCTTGATGCAGTATATTAGTATGGTGGCCTCAGTGAGACAGTGATTGGGAGCCCAGCCTTTCGTCCCCGAGGACAGAGCGCTCCTCCAAAGTGCACAGGGAGCCCAAGTGTATTAGTATCCATCAAGCATGGCTCGGCAGGCAGGCTAATGGGGGCTCCCAGCTTGGGTTTACTCTGAGTGCAGATTGGGGCCCCTCAAAGTTTAATGGACTGCGCCGCTGCTGCTTACTTACAGCTTATCTGCTGCTGGTGAGTCGACATAAGAAAGACTCAGAAGGGACTCAGAACGTGGTCATTTTTTGTGCTGGAAATGTTTGATGTGCTTTTGATGTAAATTAATCCCCAGTTTTCTCTTTTGTAGATACCTCGCTTCCCGAGAACATATGGCTCTCTTGAAGTAATTTAAAGTATGCGGCAGTGCTGTTGTCAAGTTACCA
>OMLF01029724.1:4601-15294 GCA_900302615.1 Holocentrus rufus
CCATCCACCGTTGGAGGAAGGTTATAGAGTGTGTGTGTGTGTGTGTGTGTGTGTGTGTGTGTGTGTGAAGCCATGACCTTTAGACACTGAGGTCAATGAAAGAGACCTCAGGGAATGATAAACACACTCGTGCCTCTCAGTTGAACTGAGGCTGACTTTAACTCGGTTGTTTTCTCAGTTGTTTTCTTGGTGAGAGCAGTGTGGGAGAGATACAGTTCTTTTTTCAAAACTCCTACATGCCTCCTTCTCACCTGCAGTGCATCTGCTTTATATACACAACACCTGGAAAATAAACTGATTTTTGTGTGTCATTCTTTCTTTCCTTTTTCTTTGAATTGCAAATGAAAAAAATAAAAGTAAAAGTATCTTTTGTCATGTATTGTATCAGTTGGAGAGCAGGAAAGTAACACCAGAAGACACAGATTACATCTCTACATATGTCTATATATGCCTTTATCATTACTGCACTTTAATCTGTGAAATGGGCTGCTTGTTTAGGACACATCTGAATGGAACTGTAATCTGCTACAGCTACCGAGCAATATTTTGCAATTTAATTGTACTTAATTTTTTTTAAAGTTTTGGTGATTACAAAGTAGTGACATCTTTTACAAAAATAAATAGATAGATTTTTAGTAAAAAGCATAATATGTAAGACTTTTCAGCTTTGCCTGGTTTAAAACAGTTGTTAGAAGAGTAATCAAATAAGCAAATGTATTAAGTTATATTACATTGGTGAAGTAATTAAAATATCTGCATTAAGTTTTACATTTTTAAAAATGTAATTAGTAATCTGTAACAGTTACATTTCAACATAACTGCCTTGCTTCAACATACTAAAACTCCTAATTAGGGATGGGATGATATATCGAAATATAGAAAAATGTGACAATATTCATGGTAGGGCAGAAATCATGTAATTCTTCTAATAAACGTAAAGTGTTAGCACTTTAACAAGCTAACTTTGTTTTTGTGGCTCAGAAGTAAACATAATTCTGCACCGTCTTACTTTGTTGAAATGGAACTTTTTTCATTCTAATATGTATTGAATTGTGAACTTTGTATCGTGTATCACATCATATTGTGAAATAAACATATCATCCTGTCCTTTGGCCTAAATCAAATAAGAAAAAAATAGAACCAACATGAGACTAAATGACTACATGTTAAAATAAGATCATACTTGACCAATCACAGTAGCAGAGATGCTTCAGATCCTGCAGATTTGTGGCTGCATGTAAACACTGGCTAATGATGCCTGTGTTAACACGCCTCAGCGGCCTCCGCAAAAAAGGAATGTGAACCAGACCGATTCCAGTCAGCAAAAGTACAAAATGCAAATGAAAGGTAAAACACTACTTGAGGTGCATTGTGATGCAATGCAAACAGAGCATCAGCCCATTAGAAGACAATATCGTTAGACAAACAGAATATTACGTTCAGTTTAATATCACATCATTAACTGTATAATTCTCCCATAAACAACCTCTTTCATGGCTATTAAATCATACACTTGTTAAAATAGTATTCACACACTCACGATGCGCTTAATGAACTTGTAATGATGTCTTGAAATGCCTTTAGAAGTACCTCTTAAAGAAAGGCGGCATATATTAGAGCAAGCAATTCAGGGGCCAAATCCTGGAAAAAGCAAAGCAAATGATCTTGGGGGAAAAAAAAAACAACAAAAAACTCCCCCCACCTCCTCACATTTTCAAGAGCTCAGCAAAGCAGGGCGATGGAGACGTCACAGCACATTGACTGTAGCTACGGAGGATCAAAAGCCTCGTTCTGTACACAGGAAAAATGACGAAGTTGGGTTTTTTTTGTTGTTTTTTTTTCATCCCAGTGGCATGGTGATGTCTCATCTCTTCATTAGATGTTTCTGTTAGATCTCTAGTTACTCTTCTGTGCAGGGAAAATAGGATTTGTATCAAATATTGGTTACTGTAATAAAAGGGCACAGGAGAGGTTGGGAAATGCATATTAAGGTAAATTCTGTCAGTGCTGTAATTGTCTCTGGTTGCAGATTGATAGATTAATTAATATCTCTTCAAGACAAAATGCTAGATTTAAAGACTAGCCCCATCAGAACTTTATTTTAAGCTCTAATGGAGATCCCAAGGTTTCCAGAGATCCCAAATCTGTCCTGCTGAATTCCAGGGAAATGTGTATAAAATGATGCACAAGACATGTAGATATTTTCTGTTCGATGTAATGCTGCAGCCATAAAACAATGGCATCTTGGCTTTGATGTTTCGCTCTTTTGTTCTCCATGTTCTCTGCCTTCATTTGGAGCTTTTTCAAGAAAAGTGTTACAGATGAGAGGCAGCAATTCACGGGCTTGATGAGGCATGCAGACTGGTGAGGGCTGAGAAAGGTGAGAACACAGACCTGCTGGGGTTGTCTGGGGTTACCCACCCCCGGAGAACACGAGTGAAAAATGAGCTGCTAAATGCTCCTCACTGATGACTTTTAGGATTAGGCTACAAGGTGGTGCTGATCCCAAACTGAAAGAACTACAAGACTGAGCAAAATTAAGTACGAAATATGAATTAACTGCAAATGTACTGTTAAATATAATATACATTAATAAATAAAGTGAACAAAGAACAGTGACATATGATATGTTCGCTTTTACAAACAAACAACAAACATTAACAGCAAACAAAATGAACAAAATGCTCTAACTGCAACGTTAACATATAAAACCAAAAATGTGTGTAGAAAAAAATGAGTTTATAAAAGAAGAAAAAGTCTTCATAAGTGTAGGGCAGATGCTGACTTCACAATCACAGACTGACTCCAGCACATACACAGCACATACATAACATACATACATAACCCTCTGGTGAGGGAAAACAAAGAAAAAAAATAGAATGAATGAACGAATGAATTCATTAATTAATTAAATAAAATAAACTGCGGTCTTTGCTGCATGTCATCCCCTCTCTCATCCTGTCTCATCTCTACCGTCACTGTCAATAAAGCAGAAATGCTGAAAAAATAATCTAAAAAAAAAGAAAAAAAAAAAAAAAAAAATAAAATTATATGTTTACAGACAGATTAAGAGTAAACAGTCGGTGCTACCAACCCAGTAGTGGGGAGAAAATATACAAAAATAATAAGATAATCGTAATAAAACTATAAAGGTGACAAGTTTGCATGCCTGGTCTCGATCGAGGCAGCAGCCTGGATCGAGACCAGAAAGTGTCAGATGCGATGTTTCTCACAGAAACATCGCATCTGACACTTCCGCCTCCTTGAAACACCGACACCTGCGCTGAAACTGACACTCCCCATTTCAGATTGTGCCATCTGGTGTTTCCTACAGATTGAATCATGCGCTATAACTCAGTTCATGGGGGTTAACTTTGACTTTGCATCCAGCTTGATATTGTTTGGCGGTGTTTGGTAGAAATATCTCAAGCTGAGATCTGTTTTTGTTTTGCTTTACAGATTCCTCTGATCAAAGTTAGAGTGCTGCTCCCCGCTGTGATGAAATAGAGCCAGAGGACTTTCGGTATTGGGCAACTCCACTGGAATTCAGAGAAAAGGCACGAGCACAGAGGTATATACACGCACATGCACAAATACACACACACACACACAAACAGGTTATTGGTATCGGCTGAAATGTTCAGCACAAGCATTTAAGTAAACAGTGAAAGAAAGGTGGTTAGGGGGTTACTGCACATCTCACCCTCACACACTGAAGTGAAGCCATAATCTATAATCTATAATATAAACACTGCTGGTCTATATGGTTCAGCGCATTTGTTTATCTGGGCCTTTTGTGCCTCAACCTGTAAAGAAGGAGATTCTATAGCACAAAAAAATCACTGAATGTTGATTTTTGTGGGGGAATGTTGTTTCCACCAGAGCTTTACAATGGAACATTGTATGAATGAATGTGTGTATCAGTGTGTTTAAGTGCATAGTGTTCTTAGGAGTGTGTTGTTTGTCAGCAACACAAACTGTCTAAAGAAAGCTAAAAGCCTTCCACGCTTGTATATCTAATGTGTCAGACACATTCCTGCATATAAACCAGTGGTTTGTGTTTTATCCTACTGGAACAAGTTGAATGGATTCAGAATGAACTCTCTACAACTTTCTCACAATGCTGGAACATAAAATGATGCTGATAAAGGTTGAAAACATTTGTCAGTATGAAACCTGAAAAATGTGCTTTTATATGTTCAAACCGTGAACAATAACGAATCAAAACTCAATCCAAACACACACTGAGGTGGGAGTAACTAAGCTGTGGTGGGCATCATAACTCTGCAGTTGTTGACGTACTTTAGTGCTTCAGCGGACCTCCTGTATGAATGAATGTTTTCTTCTTTTTCTCTTAATTTTTTTCTTAACGAAACACTCCAATGTTTTGGGCAAAATCCCCTTTTTCTGACTTACCCAGACTGAGACAAGATGCTCGATACCATTTTCACCTCTGTACGTCCACTGGTTCACTTCCTATGGATAGCATTTCATGTTAGCTTAGCATAAAGACTTCTCCTAAAATGACTCCAAGACGTGTATTTCATCACCGTGTTATACAGCTTCAGAGTTGTTTTGTGAAAAACACTTTGATGGAGCTAGGCTAATGACTCCTGTAGAATTCAAGGGTTTATGCTAAGCTAACACCAAATGCTATCCATAGGAACCAAACCAGTGGACATACAGAGATGAAAATTGTGTCATACATCTCGTCTCTGTCTGGGTAAGCTGGAAAAAAACAAAACCCAAAACATTGGATTATTCCTTTAAACAATGCAGTGATCGAGAAGAAGGCAAACCCAGAGTCAGATTCATGAACAGTATAGACCTCCAATTCTGCTCTTATGCACATATACTCTGTACCTTATACCCACTTCTGCTGCTGCAATAATTCAATTTCCCCACAGGGATCAATATGGATTCATCATATCTTATGGGAAAAGATAGAAGCCTAACATACATAAATCCCCTCCCAAGCTGTCTGAGCTTCAGTTATTAGCTCTCGATGTAAGGAAAATATGATTTACCTCAGTCTGTATGATGCATGTTCATGTTTGAAGCTGTATAATTTATGTTACTGTCATCATTCATCACACTCATTACCCATTATACTCTTTTTTTTAGAAGAACAATAATAATACAGCATTATTCTGTAAGATAAATAAGATTACACTTAATGCTGTTAATATTATCCCTGATGCAAATGCAATCTAATCAACCATAAAATCCTCATCCTCTCTGCACTATCTCTGGTAATCCTAACCCTTTGACTCTCTTACTCATCATTTCTCCTTATTCTGATTCTTTTTCTCTATGTTCCATAGAAGAAGAAAAAAAAAACTCTCTGTAAACACTCATTTTTTCTTCTCTCTTTTTGCCAGCGCGGAACAGAAAACCTGCTGAGAGACAGTTTCTCAAACTGAGCCAGGGCTTTGAAAACGGACCTTTTTAACGTTCGTTACATCTGAGCGCACTGCTGTGCTTTTAACTTTCCCTTTACTGAAAGTGAAGTAAGTAAGAGATGTTACATCAAGCGGTTTCATAACCTTTTGTCGGGTTATTACATCACGTAACAGTGTAGTTAAGAACAGAAGAGAACAGAACTATAAAGCCATGTAAGGCCACTCTGTTCATCTGCTGAATCCAGGGCTAGACCAATTGTGTCCGTCATACTCCGGCCTCATGTCTTTTTCCTGGCTCGCTCGCTGCCTCTCCCTCGCAGCGCTGCACATAAGAAATCAAACCAGCAAGTGGGACTCCTTTCAGAACCATCATTAAAAAATCATTATCGTCTCTCATCTCTCTGACCTTTCCCTCAGTAAGCAGAGCGTCTACTAAGTTCATTTGGCGTCAAAATGTTGCCCCTAGCTGGCAGTCCTGGTCCATCTATCAATCAGTCCATCCATCTGTCTCTCTGTTTGTCTGCACTTTAAGAAATGGTTCTATATAGTACCGAGACATGGTTCTTTATAGGTTGGTACCATACCCAAAGCTTTTATGGTGCTGTAGAAAGGTTCACTATAGCACATGTTCAAATTGTCTATATAGGACCTTTATGGTGCTGTAAAGAACATTTTTAGAAAAGTCCTAGAAAGTTTATCTTATGGTACAAGAATAAAAAACATTTTTAGTTACTATAAGATAAGACAAGATAAGATAAGACAGGAGAAGACAGGTTTATTGTCTGTCAGTGTAACAGAAATTTTCCTTTGACAAGGCTCACAAATAACACACATTTAAGAAAGCACACTTAGAATTGGAAGAAATAAACACACAATTTACATAACATATATTAAACCCTTTAATTTTTAAATGTATCTATCATCTGTCCTCAGCCCGCTGTGTCAGGACCCGCCCTCCTCTCCCATCCGTGTCTGATGTGTTCCTGTCATGTTTTCATCAGGCTGCCATGTTCCTCCACATCATCCATCAGCCACTGCTGGACAATTAGCGCGACTATTAACCTATACAATGAGCATTGATTGATCTGTTAGCGCTCACGCTGAAGAGCTGATATTTTTCATCACGCGGTTGCGTCGCTCATTAATTTTTCTAATCAAAATGATTAATCAAGTATATTGGATAATTAACCTATTCAGTTTGCGCTGATTGATTCATCTGAGAGTGTCTCACTTTTTGTCACATTTGGATAATGACTAGGGTCTTTTTGTTTTTTCTCCTCTGGTTTTTTATTGTGCCATTCATCTTTTATTCCCTCTTTACGTTGCTTTAATAAGAGAAAATAATAATGGATCAGAGTTTTTCAGCAGGACATTTGGTTTCGTGGAAAGAAAAATTTGTCCTTTGTGTGAGATTTCTCTTGATTCAACCTTCAGTCCTTCTGTGTTGATTTTTTCCATGAATGCTGTGAATTTAATAATTAATTCTATTGATATTTGTGCAGAAAAAAATATGGAATATTGTAGAGCAGGTGTTCACATCACAAAAATATTATTTCAAATGTAACAGGAATATTTTGCGAATAGCGAAATCAGATGTTTGAAGGCTGTCATCCTATTTTGTGACCAGGCAGCATAATCATGATTTTTATTTCTTTCTTTATTTTTTTTTTTAAATAGTCAGATAAACATAATGTTTCACAATCCCATGACCATCCAAGCACACACCTTGTATTTGCAATTTATGTGACATTGACAGAAAAAATATCTTTTTACAATTAGAATAGTCAGTGTCATGTTTTTTTTCTTTTTTTGTGTTTATAAACTGGAAACTTTCAGTGTTCAGTTCTGTCTTTTTACTTCTACCACTTTTACTACTTTTTACTTGAGCACTTGATTAGCACTCTCTTGTTGCTATATCAGTCAGTATAAATATTAAGTGCATGAAAACCACCTCTCAAACTGTTGCTTAATTGTTATTTAGCATCAATAATAATAATAACAATAATAATAATGGTATTAATAATGATAATTAATAATACATGTATTTTATTATGTGAATTTTTTAGAAATCAATCTAGAAAGAAACAAAAACAGAACAAAACAAAAGACCTAAAACCTAAAAGCAAACCTAAAGAAAAGGAAGTAAGCTGAGGAGGCATCATGGGACTCGTACAGCCGGCTGTCTAAAATCATGTCAGCTCAGATGTGCCTCGCTGTGCTGTGACTTCCACTGCAATACAACTCGTACTTCTCCCATATCCGTCTCTGCAGGATGACACTCTGGCAATATCTCGACATTCTTTTGCAAGTTTCCTAAGAATTTTGACCACCCCGGCCTCATTCATTATACATTTGCTCCTTATTGGGATTGTGTTTTCCACTTCCACTGTTTATATCAATATCTTTATCGTCCCATCAGGGGGACTTTGGTTTGCAGAGCGGGTTGAAAATAAAACCACAAGGCTTGGCCTTTTTAAATATTGGATATGGTCCAGGCTGTGTCATCGACTCCTGATATAATGGAGGTCCCCTCCCACAGGAAGCAGTCTGAAACACCGGCAAGGAAAATTAAATTTCGTTTGCATGTTTTATTCATTTGATTGTTGAATTATACTTTTTACAAATTAAATCTTCATGACAGGCCACAGGTATCAACAGTTTCCCATATTATTGAGTAGAATTGGGGGTAAGTTTGAGCATCTCATGGTATAAATATTATTTGAGGATTTTCCACAGTGACAAAAAAAATTAAAAATACATATTTTGGCATGAAAACTGTCCAATTTGACGAGCAGCACAAAGTGGTGGCTACTGACGACTTCAGTCTAAAAACATCGGCATTGGCCTTCAAAACCCCATATTGATCAAACCCTAAAAACCATGGCACTAATTACCACATTATATACCACAGAAACAAACATCATCTCGTAAGACATCAGGAGGGAGTCGATAGCTCAGCATAGTGCAATAAAAAAGTCTATCAGTGCAAAATAAAGTTATGATACGAGCACCTGAGGCTACATTATCTCATGTAGATTAACCAGTTTAATTGCAGTGGGGATAAATGAGTTGCGAGGTCTTTTAATCTCAAGTTTAGGTCCTCTGCAGCTTCACACAGAGGGTGTTAAGTTAAACTGCCCTCCAAGGGGTGGATCAGGGGGGAAATGCATTAGCCTGCCTTGCTACACGCTTCTCAGAGGTTTCACAGAGCTGTTCCCTGCTCACACCAGTAACCATACTGGTTATTTTCACCAGGCTTCCCAGTCTGTTTTACAGCCGAAGCTCAGCGCCAAGCCAGGCTGCACATGTCCAATAAAATAAAAGTTTTGGTTCATGAGTTCATTCTTTGTAAAGGCAAACAGATTGTGCATGTCTTTGTGTTTGAAACGCCCACCTGATGCTTGCAGATTTCCTCCAAATCAATTTTGATTTCAGTGTTTTAAAATGAGCTGTAATCAGACACCTAAAGTCACATATTAGTTCGTAGAATATTTTAAAACACCTTATTAGCCTCATATGAATCTGTGTACATCACAGCAGACTGATCCAAGTTATTTGAGGACAGGGTCTTATAAGAGGAAAATGACTAAATGAATGTCTTATGGATGACTGACTGCAGGCCGGTGTCCTCAGTCTTATTTTCAGATGTGCAGTCCTCGCCTGGATTGTTTCTCCTTTACTGGCTTTAATCCTCATTTGACTGTATTGGTTTCTAAAACTATTGAGTACTTCTTAAAATTTTGGACACTCTACAAAATGCATTAAAAGAAAAAAAAAGTACAGACCATGAACATAAGCTCGCGATCGCATATTTTAAGTTAACAAAAGAATGCCGTTCACTTCCAGGCCCCCTCACTGGGATCTTATGCCAACAGTGTGACACTTGAATACCGTGATCCCAGCATGCTCGGCACTGTACTGTATTCTACAGTAGCCCTATTTAAATACTGCTTTGAACCGCCTCTGGCTGGGAGTTGGCCTACTTCTTTCAATTTCAGCTTTGTGTGTCTCGATATTTCAGGACCTGCTCGGCCATGGACAGAACTATCCAAGACAGAGAAAAGTTGAAAGGCAATAAATACACAGTAACAAGAGGAAACCAGACCTAAATCCTTATTTTGGTCCACCTTTCTATTTCAGCTTAATTAATTAACTGCATTCACACCTAAATTCAACATGGAAATCTCATCAGTTTTACAGGTAACTGTCTCCCCAATATCCAATACCAGTATGCGATACCCAATCTACTGCAACACTTTCACATTTTTTTCACATCCAAAAAATTAAAATTAAAATTACTTACCTACATATGAACAGAACTTAAATGTTTCATGTTGTGTCCATACATGAGAAAAGCACTAGTATGTCAAGTGTGTGTTTACTCACTCTCAGTCCCTGCATGACACCAGTATGTTTTAATGATCCTGAGTTAGAGTCTATATTTACTAAAACTGGGTCCCACACTAACAGATCAGTATAACCCCAGGGGGTACAGCATGCTACAAACACTGATTCAGTCCCATTGGAGACTTCCTCTCTAAAAACACGTGCACTCCTCCTCCTGTAAGCTGCCCTGGATAAAAAGTGGCTACCAAGTGGCTGATATTTATGTATATGTACGGATAAATGGAATGATGAATGCCACTTTTATCTGCTGGCTAGGCTTGTCTTTTCCAACAACATGATGGATGGTTGACATTAGACTGCTTTCTTAAAAGGCCTCTCTCGGAGAATCCATCGGCTCTGATAGTGGGATCATCACTCTGAAAAAACATGATCCTGCAGAGATTGCTTGTGGGATAAATGGTGCTTTATAGAACCGCTGCTCTGTGAAGAACCACTGCGACTTCACAGGGAGTTTCCACACAGAAACAAACATGCTTCTTTTGTGGCTTTGTGGTTTGTGGATGATGAGCTGTGCAAAGCCAACTATGTTATAATGCATGTATCACCATGTAGCTGTTTAGACTCCTTTATCAGTTTGCAGATAAACAGAGCTGAAGGAGTTTTTATAAAATGTCAGATGTCAACCAGTCAGTCTTGTTTATCTTTGATATCCTGGAAATTAAATTCCTGAAAATAGTGGATAAAAATGAAATGCTTTTTTTCCTGACACATTTTATTTATTTGTTTAATTGTTCAATAATGATTTTTGGACATTCAGTTTTCTTTTAAAGGCAGCAGTATATCCCAGAGGAGTCAACCTACCTTAACTTGAACCTAAAAGAATTAGTCTGGGTTTCGATGGAGAGTTTTTGTATCCCATGATCCTTTGCCTGTTTCAGAGGTTT
>OMLF01029733.1:5896-19484 GCA_900302615.1 Holocentrus rufus
AGGTTGTTTCAGTTGATGTCAGTTTCAAAGTTTCGGTCTTTAAAATAGGTAATAACACAAAATCCTGTGTTTTCAAACGCAAACTAAAGATGCACTGTATGAAATTGCCAAGGTTTCGACTGAAGTGAGGATACTTAATACTCAACTGACAAAAAATGTGGAAAAAGAACAAAATGTGATGGTTGAGTCTGCATGGTTCTCATCAAGGGGCCAACCGTGACCAGCCTTTAAATTCAACTGACAAAAAACATGGAAGAAGCATGAGATTTGATTGAGTTGAGATTTGCAACCTCTCAGTTATCAGACTGACTGACTGGTAAGTTAAGGTGTTCATTCCATGTTTTTTTTTTTTTTGTCAGTTAAGGTTCAATGGTCCTTACTTCACTCTCAGTTTTGCATACTGCACCTTTAATTGGTATAACTTCATTTGATAAAATTCAGCAATGCCAATAAAAAATGCGCCCTTTCTTATATGGAAGAAATTTCAGAATGACATTTGCATGTTAAAGACACTGCTACAACAAATAATTATGTGATTTGTTGTGGGAAAATTTTTGCTCTGTTTTCAGCTACAGAACAGCAAACTTTGAGCTGGTAGGGATTCAGTGTTTTGCTGATGGGCTCTTGCACCAGATGCCTGCTAACACAGGAGCTTGAACCCAGGTCCTTCTGTTGGAGGGCAGTTTCCCTTCTCCCTTCAGCACACTACTGCCCCACTGACAGATTATTTATTGGCAACAGCCCCCGAATAAAGAGCTACAAGATCCTGGAGTTGTGCACATGCCTTGTTATTCGCCGGGCTTGTTTCCATCAATCAGGATTGTCCCTGTCTGCTGAGACCTTTACCAAACAGCACAATCTTTACTAATTTGACTATGAGGATTGTCTGTCAACAGTGCATGTGTGTGTGTGTGTGTGTGTGTGTGTGTGAGCGTGCCTGCATGCCCTGTGGGCGCGCATCCACCCAGCCTGTCAGTCTTGTCAGTGACGCCTGCCACACAATGCGATGGTGACATTTGGGAAGCAGACAAACAGGAACATTGTTCGGCCAGCAACTGAATTATTCATTACTTTGCACATTTAATCAAAGATGAAGAGCCAGCTGCCACGGCCGGATATGTCACTGCTCCCTCTCTGCTTATACAATCCTTCACCTTTTTATTGACACTGAATTATATCAGAAAACTATGATGTTGTTATCTCACCAGGCTTAGGATGATGTTGTGTCTGAGTGGGCAGCCAGAGAGAGAGAGACAGTTACCCATTTCTGCAAAAACAGTATTATAAATATATGCAAGGAGAGAGAATCAAATAGAAACAGAATGAGGCAAAAGAGCTGCTATTGTCTCAACTAAGGCGCCGAGCAACATACAGTATCTCTCTGCTCTGGCTCACATTCTGATTTTTGGTAGAGCAGAAGCAGCGTTTCATGGTTGGATTCAGCCCACATACTGTATCTTCTTCCCATTGCTCATGTCACCATAGTAACTCAGATGTCTGCCAGAGAGCCAGCGTTTTGTTTGCATACAGCCGGACTGGAAGGTCAATCGCTAGGGAAGAGGCCAGGACCCCATCCCGTACGCGTACACACACACGTGCCTGCACACACACACACACACACATACACAAAAAGAAAAAATAAACAGTGAGAGGCTTAGACTTACTGATGTGTACAGGTAGCCCTCACTGTTCATGGCCAGATAGAGTTTGGTCTGCACCCCCTGGATGGCCACCACTCGCAGCCCCACTGGAATAAGGTTAAACATGGCTGGAAAGAGGGAGAGCGAGAGAAAGAGAGACAAAGAGAGGGATGAAAACAGAGAATTAGCTTTCAGTGTAGATTAAACCATTTCATTTGCTTTTATTAGACAAGAAAGAAACAGAGAGAGAAAAAAATAAAGCCACAGTATCTGCACCCAGTTTCCTATGATGCGATGTTTAAAATTGCTAAAAAAAAATTGTTGAGGAGAAAGCAACACTGCTGACCACGTCCTTTAACTCAACCTGCTAAATGGAGATTTGGTGGTGCTTAATGATCTATTCTATACTGAAACTTTTCCTGCATGGCAGATCCATTCACACATTCGTTCGCTGTCACAAACTCTCCATTCAGTGCCAATTTTCTCAGTCAAGATGGGAAAAAAAAGAGAAAGAAAGAGATGAAGGGCAAAAGATAGAAACCCAAGCTTGAGAGCAAGTGCCAAGTTTAGTGTGAGCTGCTAGTGGACTTACATGTTGCTACAGTCTTTCTTAAGAGGTTACGTAAGTGTTTTTTTTTTCCCCCTTATTTTTCGTGTCCCCCCTCCCTGCCCCCCTCCCTGGTTGGCAGAGTGGCTGTTTGATTGGTAAGGAGAACTCTGTTGTCACAACCCCCAACAGAGACATGGCATAAGCTCCCGGTCTCTCTCTTAAGGGGGTTTCCAAATAAGAGTGGTTTCCAAAATGAGCAAAAACATAAACAAGAGCACAGCACAGAAAAATCATTGAAGTGACGAAGCAGCTCCCAGTTCACAGACATATGCATCTGACCATCCATATAACATGGGATTTTTAATAACGTCATACACTTCTTATCTGTGTTGGGTGGGGATACAAAGCCATGTGTGCAATGCAAAATTGTCTCGAATTTTGAAGTTACTAAAAACAAACTCAGTTTTGTTAAAGATATGTTTTGCATTTGTAGAATAGTAGTTAATATTCATGGCCATGAATAGCCCATATGTTAAATAATTACACTGAACTTGGCATTTATAAAACATGCAACTCTACAGAGTTTGTGGTGCATTATACATAATACAGGCGTAAACACAATAGGAGACAGTGTGCAGTCATTTGAAAATGATAACCTAAATACTAAGTGTCTCCCAGGTGAATTTTATTTACTAGTAAATACATGAAATGTATAGAAACACTTTCCAAATAAACCATCAACTCAAGAAACCATTTGGTAGGCACTGGAAGTTTAGTAATAGACTTATTTGTGTTTTTTTATTTGTGCAAGTTTATTTGTGCAGTTGTTCATGTATTTGTGCAACTCTTCATGGCTCTATACACTTAAAAGAGTTAATTAAAACTACCTGGACCGTAACAAAGTTATTTGATCCCATGGAATTAGTATGTTCCCACCATTTCCATTCTAATTATATTAGGATTGTTTATAATTATAATTGGCTATTTCATTTTCCATTCCATTGAGAACGGTACATGTTGTGCATGTTCTGCAAAGGCACAAAGTAAAATTTACTCAGTGAGAAAGCTGAAACTGGACTGTAAAAGAAAGCAACACTTCATTCTGTGGTCTGACCAGGTTTCAAATGTGTTTCTAAAAAAGTGTAGGAATCATGTCATTAAACTCATGCTGCTATCATCCAAAACCTGTGACAACTACAGGGTGGTTACCAAAACTGATGAGTAATGCCGGAATATTTTTTTTAAGTAATTCAGCTGTTTGAAACACAAGATACAGTAGATATTTCTCTCTGTCCGTCAAACGAACGCCATCTTTATATAACCTGAAGGAATGTTAAGAGGTCTTTGTGATTGCGAAAAATCGAAGATAAATTGCATATGCATATAAATTGCATAACCGCCTCATCACACCTAAATATTATTTGATGTGTGTGTGACAGCGCTGTCGCCTCCCACATGCCATCTACCAGTGGGTCAATCTGCAGCATGGGGCTCTCTGTGAGCCCGACACATCTGTGCAGCGAGGGATTTAACCAAACACACACACAATCATTTTCACACAAACACGTGTGTCACATGCATTAGAACAATCAGTGGTCTAATATTCACTGTGGTTTCAGCTGTGGTGGTGGAAAAAAAGGATATTTCATACTTTAACTACATACAGCAAAGTAAATTACTTAACACTCGCTAGCAAAGCCACAACACTCTCAAAGTGTTGGATGCAATTTTAAGACATGTGATTTTTTTTTTTTCATGCACATATAGAAGCACACAGCCGGCAAATGCACACACAGATTTCAGTCACACACGCACCTGTCTGTGGCAGAGAACTGGTCGAGAGCCAGCAGCAGTGCAGATGGTCAGCGATATATGTGTGTATGTGTGTGTGTGTGTGTGTGTGTATATCTGTATGTGTTTCAGTAAATGGAGACATTCTCCAGCCCACAGGTTTTTTAACTCTTCGGGGACCCGTTTTGATTAAGCCTTGGTTCCCCATATGAAGTGATTTTACCCCTCGGACACTGACATGAACAGATGTTTTGATTTGTGTTAAGTATTAACTTGTTTAGTCAAACTTGAACACATTGAACACCAGATTCAAAATAGTGAGATCAATTTTTTTTTGTATCTTAACAATTTCTAGTGAATGAAATGAATCCATTTCTCATTTGGCTGAGGAGCCCCTAGAAGCCCCTCGAGGACCCCTGGAGTCTCTGGACCCCGCTCTGAAAAACCACTGCTCTGCCTTAGTCCGTCCTACTGGACCCGTTCCCAAACACTGATGACAGCACCGGTGCTGCAGATTTCCGCTGAACCCTTTTATTGGTGCCAATTAAATTCTGCACAGGTAGGAAGTGAAACGTTTCATCCTGGTCAGAGGCTTTTCATGCCTTGTTACACGCTTCATATGGAGGGGAAAGTCTTCCAGGGATTGGACACAAGCGAGAGGAGAAATTAAACTTCCATTCTCACATCAGCTGAGTTGTGAGTCAGACCGTGCCCTCACTATAGGTCCTCTTGTGAACCACTCTGTGGATCCCTATCTTCTGGCTCCCTTCAGCGAAGCACACTACATAGGCATTTTGATGGGCTCTCTCATCTGCCCTTATCGCTTAAACATTGCAGACCTTCTCTCTCCCTGGGCTTTTCAATGTAAACAACCGGGATAGGGATGCATATTTTATTTACTTGGCGGAGTAAACAGCTACAGTCAGTGTGTTCTTGATTCAGCAGGAAGGCATAAAAGTCCCAGAAATACACCCAGAGCCATTATGTCACGCCTTCCTCTCAGTCTGCCTCACTCCCTGCTTCTCTCTGTTCGTCTTTGTCGCTCTGCCGTTTTGTCGGTGTTTCTCTGTCAAAGTCTACCTCGCTGTTTTTCCTGCTTTTCCCATCTTCCCTCCTGTCTCTATGTTTTTTTTTCTCCTCCCCTCTCTCAAACTTTCTTTCTTCTGTCTCTGTCTCCCCAAAAGCCGGCTGCATCAAGTCTTTTTTTTTTCTATATGCATTCTTGTCCATTTTTATGCCTCTAATGACATTTTGATGTAATGTCTAGACTAATGGTCGACCTAATGGTTTTCAAAACAAAAGAACCTGAGGATGGAGGACAGATAAAGATTCCAGTTTTAAAAAATGATGAAAGAGCCGGATAACGTCTCTGTACTTGCTCTCTTGAGAATTTCATCCTCCCCAGAAGCACTGGGGAGGGACAATGTCCACAAGGATATTTACTGGTGATTCTTGAATTTGATAATCACCTCAAACTGTGCCGAGCCTCCTGAGAGAACCAGCAGACCTGGTCTGATCTCACTGCAGGAGCTCTCACCCTTTTGTACATCGATTTTAAGGCCTGTTTGCATCATGATTTGTTTTGAAAAAATTAAACTGACTCAGAATTTAAGTTCTCTCTTTGTAATTTAAACATAGACTAACAACTACAATTCAGCACAAGATCTAAATTCTGTCTTTTGCAAATGTTTGTCAACGGAAAAGTCAGCTATTAGTCCTAACTACAGAACTTCAATGGACAGAATTGCAATTCCCATTGAAATGAACATTTCAGGATTGTCAGAGCAGCGTCCATTTTTATGTGTACCGTTGCCATGGTATCATTAGGCTTACTTCTAAGGTGGGGTGGCAAACCCATTCAAATTGAACATTTTTCCACACTTGGCATCAATTTGGCCTCAAGCGCTTCTCAATGATGTATTGTCCCTTCCTTTTTTCTACATTCCTTGGGTGATATGCACTGATTAGCAAAACCTCAGGAGGTATTAGGTGTACAGTGCATGTATTACTTTTGTTTTAATAGCTTTTACTTTGTTTCAACAAATCTGAATCTGAGGTTTCTCCACTGCCTGGTGTATTCTTCTTTATTGAATTGCAGAAATCTGTCAATTTCCTGCAGGAATTCATGGTTAAGTGTTTTTTTTTTAATGGTTCAGAGATGCCAGTACCAACAAACTTGCTCTGCTGACATCTCTTCAAATAGATCCATCTTGGATGAGTTGTATGTAACACCAGAGGGCATGTGAGATAGTGTTTTCGCCGTAAATCTCACCTCACTTCTCTGACAAGCTAATCAACGTCTCTGTGGCATCACTCTGTGCAGACCTGTCACTACTTTTACCATCCAAGGATAAATAAGCTTTACTCTAATAAAGAGGTATCTTTAACACATTTTTGAATCAATATGTACATGTATTGAACTCATGTTTTATTTTCTATTATATGTAGAGTGTTAAGGTTTGAGACACAACCTGATACTAGACACTGGCATTTATAGAATCTGTTCAATTTCTATTAAAGAATATTTTCACTATATTCTCTGCTCTTTCTCCTCTTTTAGTGTTTTTCCTCTCTCTGAATCGTCTCCCTACATGGCCACACTCCCACCACTTCACACACGGACACATCTTCAGTCCACTCCATCTCAGAAGGATTACCAGCCGTGCGCTGATGGGGATTTTCGAGAGGGGAAACTCAATTACTTCCTGGCTCCTAGAAACACCTGAGCACACTGGAGAGGATGACAGGGCCGCCGCCCACTCGCAGACCTTTCCTGGCACAGGGAGGCACGGGGAATAAGAAGGGCGAGGAGGCCTGAGGGACAGTTTTCACGACTGCTTGCTGGCTCTCTCCGTGTCTCAGATCCACCCACTAGAAGCTGAGGAATCATGGCCAACTCGCCGTGAAGATTCCCGGCAATCACTAGTCGTATTTCAAACATTTATCCTGTCTGTTATTCACTCTGGCAGCAACATGCCTATAATTAGAGCACCCTGAATATGGCAGTATCACAGATTCCTGGAGTAGAAAAGTAAGTTGTTGTGACAATAATATTTCTTGGCAGTTAAAGTCTGATCTTAATGATTACTGTTCATGGGAAGCAGCTCTTTCTTTAGGGGGAAAGTAGGTTATTTTCAGAGACAAGGCTGTATGATTTAAGTGTATAATGAAAGGCTCATTTGAATTCATCACCAAAGACATTCAATTTGACTTGATTGCATATGTATGGGACTATGTTTTTCCATCAGGTGGATTTTTTTCTTTGCCTTTTTTTCCTCTTTTTTAACATTAGACGATGCTGAAACAGTCTTGTGTAACAAGCACTGTGCCACAGGATAAATTAAAGACACATTACAACTATATTGCTCCTATGGAGCCGCTCCACTGTTCAGAGGTGTGTTTAATTACTTTGTACTTAGGAACACAAAGGATTTACCTTTCAAGCTTAATCAAGTTGTCATAATCAGTTGTAAATTAAATCTGAGTGCGCCTTACATGAAGTCCCTTTCCTTACATTTTAAGACCTGTTTCTAATCTTTGCGACAGTAAAGTGATGGAGAGGAGAGTTTAGCAATGCTGTCAAGTTTTGAATCTGTTTTCTAAGCTACTGCTTACATAGGCTGAGATCTTAGCATTCAGTGTAAAACTGAATTGCACTGCATTGTGGACATTGCTACAGTACCTTCCTTTTTTCAGAGAGAAAAATAGACGGTTGCCTGTTTTTTGCTCTAGTTTTTTGCAGTCTATTTCCTCACTGTCGATGCAGCACAAAGAAACAGACAACATAAAATCAAACAGAAATCATTGGGATTTATGAAAATTGGATTTGTTGAGTGATTTGTGTTATTATTTGCCTTCCTATTGAAAATGTCATGGTGAAACATTAAACTTTATTACAACAACCAACGTCCTGTCATTCGAGCAGTACCAATAGTTGTATACGGCGTCTTATTTAAACGACAATGCGTTAATACCAACAGAGGCAAAGTTATAATCTTTCTGTCTTTCTTCAAGTGTGTGTGTGTACGTGTGATGTGTGTAAGTGTGCAAGTGTGCATGTGTGAGTGTGTAAGAGCATGCATTTGAGTAGGTCCTCTCCCACCATCACAAGACACCAGTAGCTCCAAGAGGACTGTGCTGCCGTCACCATGGAGACAAGCGCACCCAGCGCCTAACAACGCTATTTTTGGAGCAGTGCAAAGAGCTTCACTCTTTCTCCTTTTCCTATTCAGCAGCCCTCTTTAATTTTCTCCTCAAAACCAAACTGTTTTCGTGGGAAAGCAGGCCAGTTATTATGTAAGTCATCTCAACAGGAAACTGATTCTGTGCAGACATGGCGGTGGTCTCTGTGCTCAATCTATTGTAATATAGCGTGTGCATCCCTGTGTATGTGCAGGTGTATGTGTGTGTGTGTGTGTGTGTGTATGCAATATGTCGTGCCTTTCTACTCCTGCACACAAATTGCTCTATAACAGACTACGTGCAGCCTTTCACTTTCTCATCACTTCACTGAGCAAACAAAGAATCTACATACAAATTACAAGGTGTTGCCTTGCTCAGGCAACATCCAAACTTGCGCTGAGCTGGTATTTAAAGGCACACGTGTCATTTCCGCTAAGTGACTAATTGAATATAGAGGTACTAATTCAAAGCCTTCAGAATGCTACATCCGCTTAGTGTCAGGATTATGCAGTATGTATTAAATCAAAGCTCTTCTAACGTGCCACGCTGCTCTTTTACTGAGCATAATTTCACTGGCATAAGGGGCACAGTGAACGTTGCACAGGTCACTTACCACTGCAAGGCTTATTCAGATTTTCAAAAGCATGCACTGCTCACATGCACCGTCTGTCTAATTATCAGTTGAGCATTTCTGCTGCATTGTTTTCTTTGAGCTGTTACCCTCGCACTGATTTAATCTTTAGTCTGCCCATTGGAAAACAAAGAGCTGGTGGATGTTATGGTAATGATAAGGATGCTTCAATACACTATAAGACATGGCTGGCTCTCACCAAAGAAGCACTATCAAGGAGATAAAAAAAAGCCAAACAACAGCTATGTTCAGGTTGCTACAGAATCGCTTTGATTAAACAAAATGGAATGCTCCTCATCACTGAAAAAAAACAAAGAAATTTCTAAACCGCTACACTGGAGGTTTTAGGATCTTAGCCACTAAAATTGGTTGAGATGTATCAAGAAAAATAGAGCTTGGTGTAGGTCTTCATACTAGTATGAACCCATACTGTTTATCCACAGGGATAAGAATATAAATAAATGCAAATAACAGCATGCAATGCTGTGGAAAACTAAGGTGCACTCCAAAAAAGAGCATGCAGTAAGAATATTCAAACGTCAGCAGAACAAAGCTGCATTGTGTCTTTGAAACAGCACCAAGGGGCATGACTTTGGTGTTCAAACTCATGCAATGTTGATACTCAAGTTATCTTGATGCTGGCGCGGTAGATAAATGGTATACTGAATATAGATAGTGAAACCCTGTTTGTAGGTCATGGAGTTGACAGCACTGAGGCTAAACGGCGCCCTCGACTTCCTTATGCATAGGATTCAGGTTGTGAGAGTAACTTGGAGCGGTGCTGGGTGTATGGTGAAATGAAGAGAACAGAAAATCACTTACTGTAACCATTGTCCTCCTCTTTCGTCCCGTCGATGGTTCCATCTGCCTGCAGCTGCAGGTGGAAACCCTGTCGACTGTACAGCTTTGTCACAATCCCCTTCAGCTGGGGCTCTGTGGGCGCAGAGAGGGAAACAGAGACAGGAAGACAGAGGGGTGAAATAAAAAGTCTGATCATGACTCTGGGCTTTCTGATAACCTATATGTAATTTCACACATAGAAGAGAACCATTTCATGTAGCAACTTAACAAGAGACACTTGGCATATGTTTTCCTGTGCTATATGAACAATTTGATTAATAGAAACCACTTTTATGACATGCATATGCAAGGCAAAAGAACACTACTCCAAATAAAATGTTTTACTAGTGTACAAATTGCTGTAATTTATGTTTTTTAAATGGTCTTGCTGCATCACTAGCACTGGCAAAATGCTCCTATCTTTCCTCTTCACTAGAACAGAGGTGATTACAAAAGCAGTCTGGGCTTTTTCCACAGACCCTTCGGCAAAATCACAGAGGATTAAGAACATAGATGTTCAAGAGCAAGAGCAAATATCTGTCTTACTTAGTAGCTGCATTGATTTTCTGAAATTACCTCACTTTAGGTAGTTGTGAAGTCAAGCAAAATGCCATGCGACCCAAAAGGAGGTATTAAGTTTGATTCCAACACAAATTAATACAACAAAATCAAATCATGGTACTTTTTAAATGTAACTTCTAGGACTAAATAAATAACAGCACTTACACAGACTGGCTCCTCTATGTACTTAAGCTATCAAGGAACTTAAATGATTATTAATGTTGTTTCATTTTTCCAAAAAGCTTTCTAACATTTTGGAAATGGACTCTTTAAATGTCCCTCATATAACTCAAAACAAGGACACGCAAAAAGAAAAAGGTCACAGAAAAGTCAAAGTCACAAGTTAGAATGACAATAGTTGAAGGTGGTAGAGTTTGTGTTTGCAGTGACTAAGTAGCCTGGTTGTGTCACATCAGTGAAATGTCTGGTAAGTGCTAAGTGCTCTCCAGTCCCTGGTCACTGTCCCTGGTGGAGTGTCCTTTACTGTGGTTTACCACACCTTTCATCTCTCCTTTCATCCCACTTACCTTTCAGAACTGCCATTTCTAGCCACACTAAGGTGACTTGTGCAGGTTTACTCATGCTATGAGTTTATTGTGATGATTCTGTTGTCAAAAAAGATTTCAGTTTTTCCTGTTCTCGTCTAGACAAAGAACATTGCTTAAAGTAGAGCGCTGAAAAAAAAAATCTAATGTGGTGTTCTTTTCACACACACCAGCATGGCTTTGAAACACATACACCTGCCTGCATGTATATACACTGTATACATACACACACTCTTACACAAACTACATTACAGCATTATACTACAATACACTAAACTACACTGACCACTCCCCACCGTGTCTCCTAATGGAATCAGTTGTGTTTGGTGAGGCGCCATATGTATTATGTAAGTCACACACAGACACTCCTACTCCTTGGAACTCGCTGCTCCTTCCCCTGGGTATAAATGGGCACAGGGAGTGAGAGGGGTGCAGAAACTGTAGGATGGTTAAGCCCCCACTCCATAAATATACAACACACCCTCCATATGCAATAATATGCTGAGTTACAAAACACCCTGGGAATGAGATGGTAGTGCATGGGAGTGGAATTAAGCAAGCTCATTTATGGGAGAAAACAGGGCTGAATCATGCTCTCAGCAGGCCTCCACAGTCATCATTAACCTGCAGCCCGGCCAAACCAGCTCTGTAAACATCAATGAGACACAGACAGGAGGCGGACCTCGGACCTGAGACAGATATGGTCAATACACGCTTGAGTCAGTTCTGCTCTGCTGGGGCCTGCAGAGAGGTCTAAGCTCTTCCCTGACTGAATTAATAAGGGCGTCTTAATAAGCACCTTGGCCACCCTGGAACTAGGCTCAGCTCTCTGGGGGAAAAGCACTTAGTTATCAGTTCACTACCCAGGTTCCTCTTATGGTGTCTTATCTGCAAAAGTTTTTT
Source organism: Holocentrus rufus (assembly GCA_900302615.1). Lineage (NCBI taxonomy): Eukaryota > Metazoa > Chordata > Actinopteri > Holocentriformes > Holocentridae > Holocentrus > Holocentrus rufus. Next base: position 17,540 of record OMLF01029733.1, read on the forward strand.
GTTTGCTTGTTTGCCTTTATTGAAATTAGTTGGGCAAACTGCAGCAACAAAAAATGGCACAAGTAAATCTTTATGACGGTCTTATCAATGTGAAATATTTTGTTTTGCTGATTGTGAGCTGCAGAATTGTTGAAATCTGCTTAAATGATTCCAAACAAAAAGCAGCCCCTGCCTGTTAAAAACTATAAATCTTACTTGTCTCTCTCCTCACTTCATTAAGCAACAATAGGCCTACTTCAATCATCTGCCTTAATGTACTTGGGCACTTGAGCAAGGATGAATGTTAGAAACAAAATGATTTTAAACTTGTACTAAGGATAGTCACATATTAGTTTTACAAAGTTGCTTTTGTTATAGTTATCTAGGTGGTGTTTGGTCATATCATAATTCTGAGATAAATGTTGTAGATTATCTAAAATTATGAATATTTATTGTCCATAGTAATTTTAACTAATGAACAATAGTGTGGACTTCACTGCAGTGACAGTTAAGTCTTTCAAAATCTTATATCTATTCCATTTTGGATTAAAAAGCCAGACTATAATATGTCCTTTGGCACCTTCTGATATGCCATAGGTGACTTTAACTTCATGCGGGAATCCCCTATGTCTATATCCAACTTTGGCAGAGGCATTAATCTTTTGAAGCCTATATGAATATAAAACAAAGCCACTTTCTTGTCTCCTTGTTCAGATTATTTTTGGAAGAGATGACGGTACATCACAACAGATTACAAAGATGTACAGGATATACAGTAAGTGATCATGATGATGATGGCCTAATGAAATTGCACACCAGACCTGGTCGCCGTCTTCGCCTCTTCTTGGAGCCAAAGAGTTTGACCCGGGAAAACACACTCAGTCGACTGGGTTTTTCACAGCCTCCCTTGGTTTTGTTCGGGCTGCTAACGCAGCGGCAGGCATTGGACTTCTCCCGCTCCCTCGCCTGCCTTTTCTGCCGAATAAGGGAGCTGGCGATCGCTGCAGCCATGGCCAGTTTGACAGCGCTCTGGAAAAAACTTCCAGAGTATACTGAATAAAATCACCCTTCCTGAATCCAGAAAACTGGATTCTGAAGGAAAACGTCCCGGCGCAGTGGTAACAGTCGTCAGTAACTAAAACGAATTCGGTAAATATCGAGGAATATGCAAAATTGGCTACAATCGGTAAATAAAAAAAGTCCCCGTAGTGCTGTAAAGCCAGTTAGATGACGTCCAGATGGGTCATTTTTTCATGACTTTGGGCGTTATTCGGAAATTGTGCGTTGAATCTCCGAGAAAAAGTGATGCTCAACAAAAAAATAAAGGCACACGTTCCACTCTGATGCTGCACAAAGAGTTTCACCACAGCACATCGCATGGTCCTCCAACTGTGTCATTTTCTCGGCAACACAACAAATACGCACGGACACATTCTCTGTAAGCGGTTTTGCATCATCCCGCTAAACTACATGTAGAGTCGAGCAGGCAGACAGTCGTGAATGAAGCTTAATGCGCAGCCATAGGAGAGAAAAACACCTGTTTGCAAACGCCGAGACAATGTTTGCAATGCTCTTTATCTGGTTTTCCTAATCCCCTGCTGAAGCTGCTGCTGCTGCAAAAAAAGACAAGACTAAGCACGTTTTAGAAAGGCAACGAGAGGGTTGAGCGAATCACTAAGGAGATTCCACTTGTTTTTCTCTCTTTTGTTGAGGCAAGGCAGCGCGAGGTAAAAGCAGGAGGCGCCTCATTTTAGATGCGGTATTCGACCCCAGCGCAAAGCAAAGCACAGACTCAGCTGTACTGCCGAGAGCATCCCACCTAGAACCTGGAGAAGGAGCACAGGGAGGAGGGAGGGAGGGGAGACCGAGGGAGAGGAGCGGGCTGGAGTCTGAAACTATTACGGGGAGACGCTAGCCCGAGTCACTAACCAAATTTTGGAAAATGAATATTCTCATATAGCCTATC
>OMLF01029735.1:0-10811 GCA_900302615.1 Holocentrus rufus
GGCCTTTTCATGTGCAGTTTCTTTTCGTTCTCTGACTGATCGGCTTGTCAGCCACGCTGCGGCTGCATTCTGTGGCGGCTATATTACTTTGGTGTGCTAATTTCGACTGCTGTAATGTGAAATTCTTGAAATGATTTTTGCTCCCAGTCCACCCCTGCCACTTAGCAACAAAAATGCACTCACACACACACACACACACACACAAACAAATTTGAAGTTGGCTGCTTGTTGTGACACTGCTGATATGCCCAAGACAAATTTCCCTGCAAGGACAATAAAGCTGATGCTGTCTTAGCTTGCACTTAGGTTCACACATCTGTTTTCCAGTGTTACTGCAGCGCTGTTTAGTTGACCGTTAATTAGTTAGTGTGACTATTTAATTAGCTGTAAGCTGGTTAGTGCTGCTGCGACAGTTTGTTAGGTGCCTCATGTTCTTCAAAGACTGTGGAGGGTGTTTCACTGAGAGTTCCGATTTTTTTGAGTGGTCTATTTTTGAGCTCGCTTTGATGAAGCACAACCGGCTCAGCGACGAGAGAGAGAGAGAGAGAGAGAGGGAGAGAGAGTGTCTAAGTTTGTGTGGTGGAAAATATATAGTCAGGGATGTTATAGTAAGTGTTTAAGTGTGTGAGAGAAGGAAGCGTGCATGTGTGTGTGCATGTGTGCCTCTCCACCTTCCCTTTATCCTTTCATCAAACAATCTTTGTAATCACTCAGCAGAAACTGCAGCAGCCAGACTTCAAACAGCATCAAACAACCATCAGAGAGCCGAGCATTACACTGCAGGTGCAGAAAGGTCACTTTGAAAACAAGAGCAAACAAGCATATCAAGGCAAAGAGCTCAGTATTCCCCTTCAGTTCCAGTGCAAACAATAGAATATGTTTTTCTTCGAACAAAACATATGGTGGATGCTCTCGTCCAAAGTGTCTTATGGCAGCAGGAAAGAATACTCTCTCAAGAAAACAATGGTGTTCGACTCACTGATCAATAATAGACTCTGGATGGACAATGGTTGAAGCCACCAAAAGGGGGTCAGCTGGCATTTTCCCAAACCAAGTGGAACATGTGCGGCTTGAAAAACCTTGTTCACTAAAGAATTCTTGTTCAGACATCAAACGTCTACTTTGAAGATACTGCCACAAAACATTGTCTAATCTGTAGTCTATGAGAATCATTACGGGCCTTTTAAAACCGAAACTCCAAATCCTCCTCACAGGTGCACCAGTCAAAAACCAGAGCAGGGATCAGGGATGAAGCAACCAGCACAGCATGTGATCAGTGCAAACTGGCTTCAATAAGTATGCTGAGTTCTTTACAAAATCTCAAGTGTAGAAACATGACATTAAGTAGCTGTGGACGTTCCTGTCCTTTATGCTATCATCTGTATACTGTTTCACCTGTACTGACCTTCACTGCCCTTAAAGGTAAAATGTATACCCCACTGTGAGTTTCAAGCATCAGGGGCTGGTTGCACCAACTGGTCTTACACCTGGTCTTAAGTTAAGTCGATCGTAGCCTGGCTTTCGAAGTCCACCCGAATAGTTTTGCCAGTTGATCGTAAATCTTACACCTAGTCACGAGCAGGCGTAAAGTCAAAAATCTAGGCTGCCCGAGTCAGACACATCATTAATCGCTTCCGTTATCTCTTTCCAGGTTGCTTCTTTTAATTAGTTATCAAATTGGATTGATTGGCTGTCAGTCGCCTACGTTGTTCTGACTGTAGCCTTCATCTCTAACAATTTTCTTTTGTCAGGCTTTTAATCCACTTTAATCCACTGCTGCCTTTCCCAACCTGTTCAGTTTTTGGCAGATCTCTGGTCAGTGACTGTATTATCTAACGCTAGGTAGCATCAACTTTCCTTGCAGCTGACTGACTAATATCGAGTGCTGTGGGGTTTTGACAGGCCAGTCACTTCTTAAAAAAATCTCCCAAGTAATCTGACAGTCAAAACATGTCATGATGTTTCATGATGTTCAGTTTTATTTCAACGAGGACCAAACAAGTGATGCAACTTTGATATGTTGTTAATGTTGTTGTGTGGGTCTGGAATGACGGTGCTCACCTTTACTTCATAAACACACACTGGTGTCTGGGGTGCGTTTGATTTATTGTTCCTATCCCTGCCAGATTTTTGGACTATGAAGGGCAAGGATGGACGATAGCCTGAATAATAATAATAATAATAATAATAATAATAATAACAATAATAATAAGTATTATTATTATTATCATTATTAGATTAAAGCAGGAACTTCAATGTACTTTCACACTGGAAATGACACAAATTAGCAAGATGGCTGAGATTGCTAACAATGTATCCTAGCAATGTACGCTCCTAGGCCATAGTCGTAGATATGTGGGCATTCACAGGCATTCACTTTCACTGGGTTGTAGATAAGGCAGAGACAGAACACATTTACAGTTTGGGCATTTTAGACTTTTTCCCAACACTGACCTTTTCAGTTAACTTCTGGTGCAATTGTATACCTTAAGGAGCAGAGACGAAGATGGTGAAATATGGCTTTGGAATCTAGTGATATAAAGTTGCTACATGAGCTGCACCAAAAAAGATTTTTATATAAAAGACATAAACTTTTGCATTTCTTGTCTCTTTTGTGTCCTTTGTCAATAAAGCATAACATACTAGACAGGTTGGTAACAGGAGTGTGGTGTAGCAGTTTCCTGATGGCATGATTAGGGTTAGGTTGGTATGCAAGTCTACAGAAGCAACAGAAAGAAGTGGTGAATAGTCAAGTCTGTCACCTTGTCAAGTTTTTTTGTAGAGCACATTTCATACACAGTGGTAGTTCAAGGGGCTTTACGGAGGTCACAAAATCAATATACTAAGTAAAATAAAAACAAGGAATAAGCACAACCAAAAAGACCAAATAAAAACAAAAGTAGTAAAATACTAATAAAACACAATTGCAAGCATAAAAGTTTTGATTTGAGGGGAGATAACGTAGGGGCCTTTGTAGGTCTTCAGGCATTTTGTTCCAGATGTTTGCAGCACATTAACTAAATGCTGTTTCACCATGTTTGGTTCCTGGTATCCTTGGGACTCGCAGCAGGGTAGTTTCACCATGAAAAGTCAGCTGAGATGTTCACAGTTACTGTTCATGTTGGATATAGAACTGGAAATAATCCAAATTTTACGCTTTCTATGGTAATCATCAGTGACTCGAGTTCAGCCTATAGCCTGGCTGACTGCAGGGATATGATGGCATTGGTGCACACAGGAATTATCAACGTAGTTCAAGTGGGGTCAGGGTCAGGGAACATTGGAGCTAACTCAGTCATATGCTACTTTTGTACCAGGTAGACAGTACATGATTGAACCAGAAAGCACTACAGATGTGTTAATAGGGTCACCTAAGATCATAACAGTCAGCAGACCAGACTGACACCCAGAGGTGTCCACAGCAAGCTTTAGCAACAGTGCTGAAAGTTGGCTAGCAGCCACAGAGTTAGCAAGGCTAAAAGATTTAGCAAGTTTCTCATTAGTGGACAAAAGAGGAGAGGGGGTTCTGGGAGGCTCAACGACTGGAAAATTGGATGGTTGATGGTGGCTCTGATCTTCAGAGCTGCTTATGCTTAGTAGGACAAGACAGGGGAGAGCAATCTGATGGAGAGGAGCAGACAGACTGCTTTATTGGATTGTGTTCTAGTAACATAGCAGGAACAGCAGGAGCGTTATCGGCAGCTTTGGCCAGGTCAGCGAGAGGAGAAAAGAAGCTTTTCAGCTGCAGGCCATTGTCCTCCTGGGGGTTGAACAGTGGTAGAGACCTTGTTAACAAGCTGTGATCAGGAGGAGAAGCCGCTGTCATTGCCAGGTTCAAGGTAGAGGTAGATGGTCATCTACCACGTAGATAAGCCTTCCAGAGTGCTGGATGCAATTTCCAGTCATCAGGTTGGGGATGCCATCCGATTTAGAAGGAGAAGTCTTTGGTAATGGGTGCCCAGAGCCCGCTGACAGCTGAGTGATGTTTGCAAGGGGTGAAGCCATGTTTGCAGGGGAGCTGTTAGGAACAAACAAAGGAACAAACAACTATGGCCAGTAAAAAGATAAAAGCACATAAGCTAAGATGGTTGAACACGTACAGACAGATATAGAATGGCACATCTCTGCACTTACGTGCAATATGCCTTAATAGATATTGTAGACAGACATGGGAAAGCTTCAGTTTGTACAATCTATCAGCACAGGTCCAAAGACTGGACTAACAGCAATGATTAGGCTCTGGTAAGCATGTACTTGGAAGGTTCCGGCGCTGCCATTCTTCCGCCTCACATCACTGGAAATGCTTTGTTCTTGTGATTTTATCCCTTAATCATTAAAATTATTTCAGTGGTTAATACTTGTGGCTAACTGTAACTAAAATCTGCAAAAAGAGCTTACAGAATAATAAAATTCAAGTTGTAGCGGGGCTCACAGCAGATACAAACACAGCGTCTCAGCATCTGGGTGTATCCCTCTTCCTACAATACCTACAAAATACTTGCAGCCACACTAGCAGGCAACCAACTGTCATTTGGAGGTCTTGTTCTATTCTAAATATCTAGCTGACTGGTGAAAGGTTGTCTACTCTCTCTGCTGCTTTGGCAGGCAACCAACCATCATTTGGAAGTCCTGTTCCATTCTCAACACCTTATCACCTGGTAAAAATATAATAACTGGCCGAGTTTTGGGAAACAGTTATTGTTGCTGTGGTGCACAAAAAAATTAGTTACCTGCCCACTGAAGTGGCTAAAAGGCATTTTTAACTGGATAAATGGATGGGTACACATCAAAAGCAGCGCAGAGGGACAAATAATGAAATCGGCCCACTGAAAGCTGCTCACAAAGGCTGAAGAGGCTGAAAAACATCAACAACTAGCTAAATGGCTACACAAGCATCAAAAGCGCTACAGAGAGGGGAAATAATTGAATATGCCTGTCGAGACCCGCTCATAGCAAACACATAAAAGGCACCAACAGGAGAGGTAATGAAATCTGACATCAGAAACCAGCCCCAAATAGCTAAAATCATGCCGATAGTTACTAGAGCACATAGCCTGTTGATTTATGAGCATCGCCTTGTACTTTCCCGTACACAACTACAACATGCCTGCCTACCTGAAGGGTTTCATTTCAGTCAATCTTTTTGCAATTGTTTGTGCAGTCTCAAAGTCAGTAGACATTCAGCTCCTTGATTGGAGTCATAGCTCAACAAGGTTCAATGTACAGTTTGTGTTTCAATTTAGTTTTTGTCATGCAGTGACTCACTCATGTTGTAGCTGATGCTTGATGCCGCTCCAGTTCCTGTAATGATGACACAGTGAAAATGTAAAAATAAATAAATAAAACGAAATAAAATACAACAGGATTTGGAGCCATTGCACTTCTTGGCGACAGGTGAGACAGAGCTCATAGATATTGCTCTATATAACACTGCTCTGCAGGATATATCCCATCATGCTTTGCTATGATCTGATTGGGTGTTGACACAACTGAGCTACCATATGTTCTAAGACCAGCCAACACCAACTTGACAAGCTGAGTCGTAGGCGATGCCATCAGCCGGCCTGACTCAAGCTGAGACATGGCAGTTTATATTGCTGCAACTTTTCTCTGCAGTGTTCTAGAACCATTTCGTCTCATCGTGGATCTTTGATCTAAACTGGCTTTAATAGAGAAACCTTTTGGATTTATACTTCAGGACATAGGGCTTGATTTATCAAGGATTTGTGGGGCTTTTTCATGTGCACACAGAGACAAATAGCGTCTGTCCTTGATTTATCAAGGGACCACAATGCAGGTTTTCTCTGATGATATCAAAGAAAAGCAGCATGTAATGTAGGATCGCAAAAATCTGGGAGGATGAAACAAAAATTGATTGAAATGACCCGCTAAAGCTGATTTATCATGACTGGGGGCTGGTGCGGCAAAGAAAATTGTGCCTGCTACCTAACACCTTTGAAAAGCACATCTTAACTCCTTTGTGCCAGCTTTGACCGCCTAACCATGTCTTATTGGTTCAACCTGGCACACACAATCACACCAGTTTGTTCTAACTGTCAGGTATGGATCCGGATCACGCAGAGATCCTGTCTCAGTAGTGTGTGGACATAAATCTGGCTGTAATCTGGATATTCCTATCAACATCAGTAATTTACCACACAATATGTCATGGTACCCCTTCTAAACTCCGTGGACACAGTGGATGTCTGTGCATAAAAGTTAATGTTTTGCCTGTTCTCTCAAAACTGGTACCATACAAAATTGGAAATACATTTCCTCATATGAAAGTTATTCATCCGCAGTATCTGATGGGCTCAGAGGCGCTGTGTTCTCGGGACATAAAGCTCCGCCGGCACTACACTGTCCTCAACAGGTGCCGCCTGTTGCGAGTTCTACTGCTGAAAACATGAAAGAAAGAAAAAAACCCAAGAACAAAGCTTGTCTTGCACACAGAGACCTGTTTCTTGATTATACCATCTTTGTCAGCACTGCTGTCTCCGGCGCTGAAAGCAGTCCTCAGGGACCCACAGGCACACCACACATCTCTGGCTAGCACTTCTGATTTGATTAGTCAAGACTTATTAGTCAGTACTGAGTAGTTAAATAGGGTTAAGTTGTGCTAGCCCAGGAACCAATCAAATCCGAGGAATTTGTGGGGGTCCTTGTGGACTGGATTGAAAAACCCTGACCTACAGTACATTGTCAGAGAAAAGCATCTTCATATGTTCTCAATATTGACATAACAATGTCACAACTCTTCATATTTGCACATTACTTTGTAGTCTAGCACAAAGCACACTGGCTCTTGCTTAGTTGAGTCTTCATGACTCGTAAGTTAGCTGTCTGTTAACACTGCTTGAAGTGATGTGAGCAATCAACCACTAAGCTAATTCCTGAGAGCAATAATAATTCATAAACATAAAAGATAATCCTAAAAAGTAATAGATAGATAAATAGATTGATGTACTTTATTGATCCCAAGCTGGGAAATTCTTATCTTACGTTACAGCAGCAATGGAAACATAAAAATAAAACTGATGACTGACTGATGATGCTTCATATAGAAATGCTATTTATGGAGACTTACAGTAAACATAAGTTCTTTGGTCTGATGATATATAAAATAAAGTGTCTAGGGGGTGCACAAAAAGTGGGGGTTTTGTATATTTGCATATGTGTGACTATTGTCCAAAGTACACACAAGATCAGTAGTATTTGCATATGTGCAGTACTTTCCACACAGGCAACTTCATATGTTGTAACTACTGTTGCAAATAAGACCTGGTGTGTATTTGTACATTTGGCCACACACTTCATTGTTCCTCAGTGTCTGATAAAGAGATGTTTCAGCTTGAAATGTTGCAATGCTGAGAGAATAAATTTCCTTGGGAACATGCATCAGTGCAGTGGACTTTATATTTTTTTCACTTGTTGGTTCTGGCTCATGATCCCCACAGCTGATTGCTTGTAAGAGCTTGTGAAGTGACTTGAAATTGAAGTTTGAGTTGGAAGTTGCTCGCAGTGTCAGCTAAACAACTAAGGTGCAATCTTAACGAAATGAGAAACATTCATATTGGATGTTAAATATCAGATGACAGTGCCAAAGATTTCCTCAGTTTGACTCAAAAAATTTCCTGTGAAAGATAACTTTTTAGGCCAGGGATTGTGCACAGTACTAGAAAAGCTTGATTGGCAAGCAGTCTGGAGCACAAAAATATCTGCAGCCTCCTGCAACTTGGAGATTGCATTCGTCACTATTTTGGTTTAGTTTTTTTGCGTTTAGCTGTGCAGCCTCATATCTGCCATTGTACCAAGTCTCTCTCCCTCTCTCTCTCTCTCTCTCTCTCTTTCATATTTGCACACCCTGCATAAATTGTGTGCACGTTGCACTGGAATGTGAAATGTGAAGTTGTTAAGTTGAATCCGTAAAATCTGTAAATGTGTCAATAGTCTTTAAAGAGTGGTAAGAATGTTTTCTAGCCAACAGGAGTTGCAAATTAGCATGGAAAGGATACTGTATCTTATAATCTTAACTATATTTTAGGTATTGTATTTGTATCTCACATCTTTGTCACTGCAATGACCTAATTTACTCTTTGTGATGAAAAAATCGTACTTCTCATCTTATCTTACCGGCTGCATCTGTAACTAGACTGATAGTTGTGTGTGTCAGCTTTTCAGTGTGAGAAAATAAGGCAATTTCTACTGCATGTCTACACTGCATTATAACAGCATGCCTTATGACTGTGGTATCAAAAACACACAATGCTTGTTGCTGCATTATAGATATTATGTAATGAATATGTACAAGCATTATATTACTTTTTATGACCATCTACAAAAGGTTATGACAATAATCTGTTGAATTACTTCTGTTTCTTTTTCTTTCTTTCTTTTTTTTTACATCTGTCTGCAACATTGTAATCTTACAGAGCAGTAGTGACTTGTTATTGTTCATTATTGATTTTGGATGAATTATGGCATGACACTCCTGGAAGTATACAGTGATAATTTATGATGTTATGGTGTTGTATGGATTACTTAACATGAATTATTGTGCATTTCACTCACCAAAGACATCAATAACTTACACTGCTGATTGAATCATTTCAGTAGACTCTGAGCATGTATAGTACTTTGCCTTGCCTGTAGGGGAAAGTGACTCAGATTGAAAAAGCTCTTTATACCCGTTGTCGGACAAGCTCTGATACATTTAAGTCAAGTTAATAGGATGCATGTAGTAGCAGTTCATTGCAAGTTATAACCAGGGTGCTCTATGGGTGCTAATGTTATACAGCAATAATTACTATGTCCATATAGAGGTTCTGCAGCTGTGTCACAAATCTCCTTCTAACCACAGCCAGGAATCACAGACGTCCAACTGGTGTTGCAGAAAAATACAGGAACAGAGACAAAATTCTTTCATAAAAATTTAGTCTCATAGTCTACGTCTGTGCACACGAGAGCACACACAGCTCAAACCAGAAAAGATGTCAAGAAGAACATTGAACAGAGCTCAAAAGGTCATAAAACATATGACCCAAAAACTAGTTTGCCCAGGACAGTATCCAATTTGCCCTTTCACAGGATATATTTGGATCAGTTTTGCAATTGATATTTTATTGTTATACGTCTGTAAGTTATTTATGGCATCGATTAGTGAAAATAGAGTGTGAAAACATTGTATCTCTGCACCTTCGGTATCATGTTACAGTCACATTTTCCCATTTGTATATTCCATCTCGGGTTATTCAAGAACAGTCGATGGATAATTAATGTCCAGGGTCTTTATTTACCTCAGCTGCAGAGGGTACCAGACCTTCACTGGAGGCAGGCTTTTCTTTGAGAGAAGCCATTGCTTCTGGTTCCCTCTGATTAAGTATTTGCTCATATCTTGTACAAAGCCTCCTTGTTTTCTAATCTGCTTCCATTTTTTGGACTGACTTTCCCCCAAAAATTTTGACCATGAGAGAGGGGAAGCGCTGTGCTAATTTTCCCCCTTTCCTGGTCATTTTTTTTCTCCCCTCTCTCGTTCTCAGGAGACAGCTGGAGCGCTGGCACTCAGTGTGTTTATTTTTCCCCCTGTCCTGCTAATTTTTTTTTTTGTGGTCCCCCAGTTTTTTCCTTCTTTTTTATTTCTGGCCTGTATTTGCCTTTATTTGTTTGTGTCGACCACGCCCCTTGCCATTATTGGAGACCCAGCTTTTAATTGAGTATCGGCTTTTATTAGAGGAAATACAGTGTATCTGACAGTATTTGATAACTCATGCTGTTCAGATGGGCAGTTGAAAATAAGTGCCACTGCCCATCCAGTCCCTTCACCTCCACACTCTGAATTTCTTTTGTGCTATCGTATTGTTAAACCGCTCCCTATTTGTAGTCATGTGTCGTCCATGTAATGTTTTCATGGTGGGAAATTGGATTTCTCTCAATTTCTGTGCATGGAGCCTACTATTTGCATTTTAAAATGTGCTAATTTCATGAAATTTCATGAGACCGGGCTGTTTGAGGCACAACCAGCTGTTTGCAGCCAGTGTAACTCAAGAGCTGCAGACCTCCAATATGGCTGCCAGAAGGTGTGTGATGTCACCTAAGAGCCATCTGTAACTATGGTCATGACAGTCAGAGGAAGCGTTATCACATTTTATGCATTTTAAATCACAATACAATTTCTTTCAATCTATCCTTTTTTTAATCTAGCCTTTCCTCTTATTATCTTATCTTAATAGTTATGTTCTACATATTCTATATTCTATATATTCTATATCAATCTACATGACACAGAGGATAGTTACATGATGTGTATTTATAACCATCTTAATTGTTTTAAAATAGGCAAATCCTGATGGTATTCAAGCCGGGTTATCAGATGTTATGGCTGATGTATGTGTGTGTGCACTTTTGAGACACATTTACAAGCTAAATTTAGGTGTTAAATCCCCCCTTTCTTTTGCTCTCTCACTCTTTCTCGTCTCTCCATCCCCAGTACTTTTCCCTATCTCTCTCCCTCGCTCTCTCTCCCTGTCTCCTAGTTTTTTATGTCTTTCTCTCCCTTGTCTATTCCTCACTTTCTCTCAGCCTCTGCCTTGCCTCTCGCTCTGCCTGTCTCCGTCTCGCTCCCAATCACTCTTGTCACCCTCCTCATCCCTCTCTCTGACTCTCTCTCTCTCCCCCTCCCTTTCCTTTGCCTTCAATCTCTGTCTGCCTCTCCCTCTTCCCTCCTCTCTCACTCATCTTGTCTCTTCCTGTTTCTCTCTCTCCCAGTCTCTCTGTCTGGATAATATTACAGCAGTGTGTGGGTGGATGTTTCA
>OMLF01029739.1:6234-45316 GCA_900302615.1 Holocentrus rufus
CTCTTTTTTTTTTTTCCCCCAAAAAAAAAAAAAAAAAAAAAAAAAAAGATTTGCTCTTAACTATGTCCAGGGCTCATGTTGACTGTTTTCATCATGTCTTTGTGCTGGGATAACCTACGTGTAGCCCATAGTGGTTTGCAAAACAAATCAATAAATAAAATTCAGTTATGCATTAAAATATGTAATTACACTGGTGTACTCATTATTTCTACTGGCATTGTTTCACCCATCTTAAGAGCATTGATTTATAAAGAACTCATGGATTCCATTGTTCTTGATAGTTTCAGATCAAATTAGATGCATCCAACGTTTATTAAGTTAATTGACAATATGACAATATGGGTTATGTGTGCAAAATACAGTGTATCAGGATGGCATTCTGGGAAACTGGGAAAACTTCATAAAGTGACTTTGGTAGTGACGTAACTCTTTACGACCTCAGAATTGAACGTAAAGCGGATTTGAACAGAATGAGGGTCTGACCCAGGGCCGGCCCAAGGCTTAAGTGAACTAAGCAGCTGCTTAGGGCCCCGTGACCACTAGGGGGCCGCCAAGATCAATTAACTTAAAAAAAGAAAAAAGTAATTAATTATTTTTTTCCATGTGTGAGTAATTATGATTCATATATTATCAAATGTACGTTCTTGTACAAATAAATAAATAAATATTTGATAACAGAGTGTCGTTTCAATACTACCTCACTGCTCTAAATGTCAGAGCTCCACTAGTAACGTGTGCAGTGCACCCAACCGTGCAGTGCACACTGCGCATCCAGGAGTGGGCAGGTAGACAGCCAAATAATGTCACATTGGCAGGAACAGAGGGCTCCAAAATCAAATTTTGCTTAGGGCCCCATGGAGGCTTGGGCCAGCCCTGGTCTGACCGGTGAGGGAAATTCACTTTTATGTTCACTATAGGCATCACAGACATGTTACTGATCAATTTAGTACAATTTTTAGTGTCATTTTTTTGTCCACTGATTAATGAAAAACATAAGAACAAGTAAGGTTTTACTTGTTCCTATTGCTATCTACCTAGCAGTATCTAAATGATAAATAAGCTGAGTGATTTCAGTGACGCTGAGAGTCAGAATGGAAATACAGACTGAGAGACAAAATTAGTGAAATGGTGGAGATATTAAAAATTGTCATCGTCATCAAATCACTGTCATGATTTATGTTTGTTGACATATATTGGTCAGGGGCTCCCATTGTAATTTTTACCGATAATACTAAAGTCAGGAAAAGTCAGGAAAAAAGAAAGTTATACAATAAATGGAGTAAGAATAAGAAAGCAAAGGATAGAATTTAAACTAAAAGTAAAGGGAGTGCTAAACCTCGAGGGCACGAAAAAGAAGTTGTTAACAGAAATGTATATGAAACCATAAAACCTGTGTTGGGACATTTGAGATTTGGCAGCTGCTGGGAAGGAAAAAAGAAAGAACAGTGTACACTGTACCAGAAACACTGAGAACAGGGAAAGAACAGTGCAGACAGAGGTGTAAGGCTGAGAGGAAAAAACAGGAGTGCCACAAGTGCAGGCAAGAGCATGAATTTTGCCAACTCACCTCACCTAAAGAAACACTGTCAATAAATCAAGGATAGACCGAGGGAGGGCGAGTGTGCTAGACTAGAGAAAAGGTTTATGAAAGGGAGTCGTGTGTGTTGAGCCAACTAGTTAATTTGATCTTTGAAGGAAAGAAATGTGAAAAATGTTCTGGAGTAACAGGACAGAAATTAAAGAAACAATATGGGAAGAACCACAAGGGGAACCAATAGAGATTATAAAGGCACATGCAGGCACATGCACAATATGGAGGAGACATTCTGGAGGTGTGGAGGAGGAGTTAATCTCATTAAAAGAAGGTACCATTTAAAGCTTCAAGAGGAAGCACTATGAGAAGTGTGTAGCCTGGTTAAAAAACGGACATAACGTACAAAAATTAAAACAGTGGTGTCTTTAGCTATATATACCAAAAAAAAATCCTATAGAATAAGAATACGCATAATAAAAATAGAATTGTATTTAAAAATATATATTGTGCATTGTAGTGCAGTGTATCATTGCATTCTGCCCATGGACCAGAATCAACTCGTGATTGTGTGAAGCTTCTTAATAAACCTGCTACTGCATCGGATTTTGAGTACTTTGATGTTAAAATTGATATTGTTTGAGCTAGTGAAACTTTGCTGCAAGAAGACTTTGTGGAGGAGGACCTACACCCATCAGGCCCAGGTGTTGGGAATTACCCTCCATAGTCTTTGTCTGCCCCTCCTTTTATTTTCTCGACAACCGCTCATCCTGTCTCTAAGCCCTTGGCTCTTATGCAACAAGTTGCTGTGGTTTCTCTAAATATGAAGAGGTACCAGGTAAATTATCCCAAATATAAAAGAATATTACTTTAAAATTTGGAACTTAATTTGTCCAATATATGTATACAGATCGAAAGAGAAATTGCTATGCCACGTTAATACCTATTTGTTGACACTTCCATAGTAATCGTAGGACCAAACTCAATAATAAAATATTAAACCAAAACAATAATTGATGCAGAATTGAACACCAGCAATAATCAATAATAACATTCTTATTATGTAAGTCTAAACTGTTCTCATGTCAAGAAGACTGCGTGAGAAAATGTGTGAGAAAGTATTTAATCACCCTAAATAATCATGATATATAACCAGACAATAAGCTTGTTTTTATTAAGAAGTTCAGTGGAAGCAAAACATTGTGATGTTTGCAGCAAAGAAAAAAAAGATGAGGCTTAGAGAGAGAGGTGGTGTGGGGGGGGTTAAGGAGTTGAGGACAGGGTGTTGGCAGGAGTTAATATTACAGAAACAGGAAATAATTGTGCATGAAAATATAGGTGGAGTTTAAGAAAAGTATAAGAGCAGGTACTCGTTTCACCTGAGATGCTTTTTGGACAGGGTCGTATTATCATGTTTGTGTGAATCTACATAATAAATCTGTTATTACTGCAGCATATTTTGAGTTCATTTGAGTTATTGAGGCATTGTTACAAGAAGAGACAGTGCCGAAGAGGACCATCACCCATCCAACCCGCGTGAAGAGATTCTGCTCCCACATCGTGCACGCGCTCTGCCCGGGATACTGACGGCTCGAGTCATCCAGATTGAACCGAGGCTCTGTAGGTGCGATCACTTTCACTTTTGTAGGTCGACAGATGATTAAACAGCTAATTGTATTGCAACTTGCAGTTCAGTACAGTTTAAAGTGTTCTGTTGCAGCATGTCTTTTATTTTTGTCGTCGCCGCTCACTAGTTTACTTTCACGGAAATCGGCGTTTCTCGGAAGTTGAAGGCATCCGTTAAACTCGCCGTTTACTTTCAAAACATAACCAAACAGTTAAACTGTTACATTAAAAGTTTGAAAACTGTTCGAACCTTTAATTTTGTGTAGCGTTAAAGTCAAGATAGAAGTAGGTAATTGGTTGTGCTGCTCTCTTAACAGGTTTGAGGTGTGTAGCTCGCTGACAGTTTAACAATAATCAAGTCCGTGTTTTTCTGTAAAGGTGTTGTCTCTGCCATGAACATGTCTGAGGAGAGAGAGGAGGGGCTCCCTGCCTCTGAAACCACTCTGTCTGGGGAACATGACAGCCAGACCAAAGCTAAGAGGTAAGATGAGGATCTCTAACTGTCCATGACTGTTCTCCATCTCAGAGCTCAGCAGTCAAATCATTACAGCTTCATTATTCAGAGGAAAAGCTCTGTGTGTGTTGTGTTGAAGGCCAGTCCAGCAGGAGAGACCAGACTCCCCTGAACCTGAACCTGAACCTGAATCCAGCTGTGTGTCCATGAAGAGTGACCGGTCTATTTCTGAACCCTCAAACTTTACAGATGGAAATCACTCTACTGGAAAGAGGTGAAATGTATCAAATGGATGATTTAAAAAAATTAAATAATCAAAAAAAAGCTAAACATCCACAAGACATGAATTCTACAATGGTGGTAATCCTTGTATTTCTGCTAGAATCAGGCTGGAGAGACCAGACTCCCCCTATCCCAGGCGTGTGTCCATGGAAAGCCACCAGTTTCTGGAGCTGCCTATCGTGGTCAGAGACAGACAGCACTGTCTTGAGCAAAGGTAGTTTTTTTTTTTTTTTTTAAATCTGGAGATTTTTGTAAATAACATAAAACAAAAACAGCATTTATCTTGAAAAATGGGAATCATTTGCATTAAAACTATACCTTTATTATAAACATTCTTATTTAATTACTTTTTTTTTTTTTAATTCAAGTACAGTTTTACCTAGCATGCACGCTTCTGTGCAGCCCTGCTCTACTTCACATTTCAGCGATTTGAGTTGCCCAGTACAGCCACAGTTTTCTTCTTACTTATTACTTCTGATTTTGGTCACAGAGCAAACACTCTAGATTGGTTTGGAAGTTAGGTTCCTTGTACAAGATCACGTTCATTGTAGGTGCACAAGGTAGTAAAGGAGTTACACGTTCATAGTTACTCTGATTTTCAAAGCTTTTACTGGGATTCAAACTCACAACCTGTTAGTCAAAATTTTGCTTCTCTAACAAATTGGCTACCACTACCGTTAGTTCATTGATCCTGTGTTTCTGTCAGGCTCGAGCAGGAGAGGCGAGTGCTCCCTGAACCCGCGTGTGTGTCTGTGTGGCCTTCTGTTCTGTTTGTAGACAGACAGCACGCTGCTGCGCAAAGGTAAAACTGTGAAACAGTAATGATGTTGTGTTAATGTGGAGGTAAGAAGTCACAGGATAAAGGACTGGTACGGCTTTTGCGTGTATGTGTGTGCGTGTGTGTGTGTGTGTGTGTGTGTGCTCTGCAGTGTCCGTCATAGGAGTTCAGAGATTCCCAGTGGTCAGTCTGCCCAGAAGCATCAAATGGACCTGGCCTCCATATTTATGGTGTGTACATGTACAAAAATACTTTTAACTTAAGCTACAAATGAAATGAAAACAACTGTTAGGCTTTCCCCATGTCTCAATTTTTTGACCAGTGGGCTTTAAATCTAGTGACAGATTTAATCTTGTGTTCCCCAATATAAGTGTTTCAATTTAATTAATATATTATTGTGTTCCAGTCCCTTGAGAGGAACATTGTCACTTTTGTGAGGAACGAGCTGAAAAAGTATCATAAAGCATTGAGTCCAGGTTATCCAGAATGCTTTGAAAGTGAGGATGAGGATGAGGTGTTGGACGATGAGGAGGAAGAGCAGAGGAGGAGGAGCAACAGAGAGGCTTTTCTGCAGATCACACTGCACTTCCTGAGGAGAATGAAGAGGGATGAGGTGGCTGACCGTCTGCAGAGCAGTAAGAGGCTTTTAAAAGGTTTAACATGATGGAAATGGGAAATTGTAACCTGGCAAAGAACAGACTTTAGCTCTATTCTGGGGTGTCAGTTTGTGGCTAGCCTGTTGTTAAGGCTCATTTATGCTCCCTTTACGTATGAAAATGTATATGTCCGTTTCAAACGATGTTACCGTCACTGCCCACATGCTTCCACGTGTCCTTTACGTTGGCATGGATGTTAACCAATATATCCACCAGGGGCAGCCCACAGTCAAAAGTTTATGACAACAACAAACTCAAAAACATGGCGACTGTGGAGGAGATATTGATAATGTACCTCATGCATAAAAGACAAAAACCGAGGCGACGTTGTAGTGAGGCCGTTAAATACATTGCGACTCAAAAAGTTCTACCATTCTTATTTCTTCTTTTTGTCTCACTCGAACTACGTATCGGGTAGTGACAGCAACACTGCCCCCACGGTTTCTGGTGGTACTGCTCCGTTTCGTCCGTATCCGTAAGCTTTATGGAAACATGCAGAAATCGGACAAAATGAACGCGGAGTATGGACAGAAGGCTCTGTCCGTATCCAGATCCGTATTTAACGTTGACCATAAATGGACCTTTAGCCTGTTGTTAGCCAAGCTAACCACAAACAAGGACAATGTAAAACGTAACTGATAATAACCTGGCGAAGAGGTAGCATGTACATAGAAAACAGGAGGGGGCCGAGAACAGAGCCTTGAGGGACACCACAATTCAGCTGAGCCCCTGAAGAGGTGGAATTACCCAGAATAATAGAAAAAGTTCTGTTGGAGAGGTATGAGCGTAATAAGCTAACAGCCAAGTCCTTGAGGCCTACCCAAGGTTCTAAGCGATGTAGAAAGATACCATGATCAACTGTGTCAAAGGCAGCACTCAAATCTAAAAGAACTGAA
Organism: Holocentrus rufus; assembly: GCA_900302615.1. Classification (NCBI taxonomy): domain Eukaryota; kingdom Metazoa; phylum Chordata; class Actinopteri; order Holocentriformes; family Holocentridae; genus Holocentrus; species Holocentrus rufus. The sequence goes on from OMLF01029739.1 coordinate 12,458, forward strand.
ATTGAGCTGTCACCTCTGTCACTGGTAACCTTAACAAGAGCTGTGTTAGTACTGAGACATGCTCTAAAACCAGACTGAAAACTGTTAAAAACACTATAATTCATAAAAGATATGAGTTGAGATGAAATTACTTTCTCCAGAACTTTAGATAAAAATGATAATTTGGACGTTGGTCTGTAATTACAGACAGGCCATCCAAATTAGGTTTCTACGTAACCGCAGCATACCACGTAACCGTGAACTTAGCTGCATGTCATCCCCTCTCTCCTCCGTCTTTCCTGTCTATCTTCACTGTCACTGACAAATAAAGCAGAAATGCAAATAAATTAGTGCTGGGCCATTAACGGCGTTAACGTACTGCGTTAACGCAAGATTCTTATCGCGCAATAAGAAAATTATCGCACGTTAATCTGTTCACTAAAGGCTGTTTTATGCTAAAGGAGCTGATATACTTCAAGACGTGTAGGCTTCATAGACGTGTCGGCAGACGTCTTTAGAAAAGTGGCGGACGACACAGATGCTGTGGCACAAGCTCTCGTCTCCATGGTAACCAACTGGACACTTCTCCGTTCAGGAAAGATAGCTGCCGGCTACGATACGTTTGAGGTAGCAGAGGAGCAGGAGATCTAAACTCCGTGACGTAAACTCAGTCACGAGTCACTCACCTGCTCCGCCAGTCTCTCCTCAAACCCATCCATTACTTTAGATTTATGTATTTATGTGGGCTATTTATCATATATTAATTGTTTTATAGCCAGCGGATGTTTTTACCAAAGCTACTAACATGACCGTCAATTAGAAAATCATTTGGATCGCTTTTTTCCATCTCCATGACAACGACACAGCTCCCGGTCCATCCAGCCAATGAAAATATAAGTGGTCGTCTGACGCTGTCGTCAGACACGTCTTACGAGCATAAATCAGCCTTAAGTTGGGTCTGGAAGTTAGGTCTACACAGTGAGCAAGTTATAAATTCACTTTGTTATTTTAGCGCGGATCTATACATGGCCGAATTACGCGGCGGGGGCGGGAACAAGTTGGAAATTCGTTATGGTAACGTTAGACCGCATCAAACATTGAACATGACAGATGCCGTGAGGCCTACAGTTCAGTTAATGTCATGTTATCAGAGGCTGTTCATGCACCCTCTGCTGTTCATTCCAGGTAGTTCAGGAAAGAGCTTTGTCCACATGGAGACAGAACCTATGTAAGATTGTCTAATTTATTCATGTTTAACAAAATAAAAAATGAAACACCAAACTAAATCTTATTGAACATTATTTTGCATTACCAAATATTATAGTAGAACAGCTTTCTCAAGCAGTTTGTGATGCATTTTCATTATTTAGATAGGTCAGGCATTTTTTGAATGTCTTCGGCAAAATTCAAATCTATCATTTTAATCTAGATTAATCTAGATTAACTACAGGATTGCAGTGAGATTAATCTAGATCAAAAAAATTCATCTATGCCCAGCACCATGCCCAGGTCCCCGAGCCCAATTTTAGTTTGATTTGTTATTTCGTTGACTCTGCAGTATTGGCCAGAAAATAGGCTCCATAGTTATTGTAAGCTGATCAATGTGTTTCAGGGTTTGCTGACCTAGCCCACTCCCCTTTCCATGCACAGCTTAGAGGAGCAAAGAGGGGAGGGCAATTCATTTCTTGCTTCCACGTGTGAAGTTCTGAGGAAATTTTAGCGGAGCTGTCTGATGGCGTCTGGAGGGGATTTCTGTGGATCCAAAGCTTTTCGTTGTTTTGGAGGGGGAGGGGGGGGGTGTTAAATGAGTGGCTGGTGCGTAGAGCACCATGTCAAGACCTTGTGCTCTGAATAGTTATTAGAATGACTTGAACACACAGGTTGAGGTGGTGAACAAGATGACAGAGAAAACGCAAAACAGGTCTTTTTACTTTGATATGCATATGTATTACAGACATTCTTCTCGGGCTGCAACAATATGGGAGGAGGAATGGAAATTCACTGAAATGATCATGAGTGGTGGTCGGTGCGGCAAAGGAAATTCCAGCCGTTACTCAATGCCTTTGAAAAGCATGTCTTAACTCTTTTGCGGTACTTTTGATCGCAGTTCAACCTGTCTTTTCAGTGCGACCTGATGCATGCAATCACGTCAGCTCGCATTAACTGTCAGGGACAGATCTTTGTCACACTGAGATCATATCTCAGTTGTGTGTGAACAGAATTTTGGCCATGATCTGGATATTGCAAGCAATGTCTAATTTACTACACGGAAATGCCATGGTCCTCCATTTACACATGGACACTTTGGATGTCCGCATGTGCAAAAGGTACAAGGTGAACCTGGAGGCATCAGAGACCATCAGACCTGATTTGTGAAAAAAGTATACACATGCAATGTCTGTCCTTTTACTGACCTCTATGCACAAAAAATACAAAACAAACAAACAAAAAGTTTGTATTGCAAACAGAGAAATGTTTCTTGATTATATCTTTTTCATAGCTGCTGTCCCTGGTGCTAAAAGCCTTGTTGCTTTTCTGACATGCACCAGACGGCTCTTCCAGCCACAGGTATTGGCAGCAGTGCTTTCAAATTGAGTCAACCGCAGCTGTGCTCATTTACAGTCTTGGTAAATCACACACATAAACTGAGAATCCGCGGTGACGCAGAATTTTGCGCCCCTGGTGCTAAACTGCTCGATAAATCAACACCTAACTGTCTTAGCAGAGAGGAACAACAATAGCAAGTGGAAGCATTATGTGGATGGTTACATGTATAAGATAAGTTATTACAATAACTTAAACAAATAATTTTTTTTTTTCACATTTTTTAAAGTATTGTTTTGTAAACCATATAAACAGCAGTCAATATTGCGCTCCATTACACTGTATTAGAATAACTCATTTTTCTGACCAGCTGGAGACAACATGACTTGGTTTTCTAGTCATGTTGGAGACAATGCATGTGTGTGTGTGTGTGTGTGTGTGTGTGTGTGTGTTGCTCAGCAAGAAGATTATTTATGCCTGTGTTTATAATGCTTTGGATACACACACGTATTCAGTGGATGAGCAGCAAAATAGGGTTCAAACAATATGAATTTCCAGTACCATTTTTCTACCAATAGCCAATAATTATTATCTTTAAATTAGTTTTGTATTACATTTACCTTTTGGGGGGACAATGACAATTTATCATCATCCTGTTAAGAATTTCCAGTAGTTTTGTGGTCTCTGTGCTTACCCAGTTTCATCTCACAGAGGTTAAAGTCACAATAAAATTCTAAATTACTTTGTCACCTTGTAAATTCAAAAGAATTTTTTGAAGAATTTTTCAAGTTTTTTTTTCTGTATTTTTATATCAAATCCCATCAATTCTTCTTCCTGGAAATCAGTGCAACCAATAAAAACATACTTTTGAACAATGACACCCATCCCATCAAATAAAACTTTTCTCTCCCTAACTGAACACTCTTTGGTTAACACTTTTGACACTTTCCACGTTAAGCCCCGCCCCAACATTTTATTTCAGCAGGAAATACCTCAAATTAAGGAAGCAAGAGGCTCTCAAAATGCTGATTCATTGTGACGGTAAAACGAATCTGTGTTACTTAAAACATGCATGAATGAGACTGGGGCGAAAAATTCCTATAAGCACTCATCTGTTTATGTTGTAAGTAATTTGTGTTGTTGGTTTTAGTGTGTGACTGTTGCTGTTTTATTGTATTTATTGTTGTAACTTTGTTTATGCTGCCCTCGTGGCCAGGTCGCTCTTGAAAAAGAGATTTTAATCTCAATGAGTCTTTTACCTGGTTAAATAAAGGATATTGATTGATTGATTGATTGACCTACCAATTTTGATGATGGGTGTGAAACATCTGAAAAAAGTTAATCCAGTGCAGCCATGAGTCAAATGTAGCACCGGTTATAATGGTGCTCTGGTATGACATACTGTATAGTCAGGATCATGATTAAGTGGGGTGGTGTGTATTGTATAGAGTTAGACTGATATATGGGTTTATCGACATATGAGGCTGATACTGGCCCTTTAGTAAAAAGCGGATATTGGCTGGTTTGTGTTGCTGACCTCTGACATGATGGATATCAGTTTGATAGATTACACATTTATTGTAGCATTGATCAATAGCGGTTGTTTATGGGAACCCCTTTATCTAAACTGATTGTAATGAGACATTTTGACCAAATGCCATACTAGGGTGTATATGAATGCATATGTAATAATTCCAGTGTTTTTCAGTTTCAGTATAGTTTTAGTGTCCCATGATGGTCTAAGTGGCATAAAATGATCAAATTAAATATATTGGCCCTAAAATAGAATATATGGAAGATTCATATACATGTGGACTATAGGATTAGATACCAGATCATCTCAGCCTCGGCTGCAGCACAGTGTGAGCAACTCACATGTAATCTGACATGAACCAGTTAATATACCGTGTGAAGATTCACTCAAGCAGTAATGGAGAGTATTACTCACTCACCATGTTGATCTGATTAGGGTTGACAGTGGTTTTGCTGGCTTTTTTCTCCTCATCGCCTCACATCATTCACTTGTGGTTCAGAGTGTCTTTTAGCGTTTGTGTTGGAATCTCGCGATAAGCCGTTCTGCTTTTTTTCTCTCTCTCTCTGAAAAGTGATTGTGTTGTGGGTACGTACATCACATGCCTGAAATCCTCAGGACAGATCTCAATACAGGAGTACATTGCATAGTTTTGCCAATCTTAGGCCACTTCAGTATGATCAAAGGATTAGCCAGCGCTCTGCACTAATCAGCCTCTGCCTCTCGCTGAGAATGGGAGCCTCAGAAAAAGAGAACGTGATTCTCCAACAGAGGCGAGGAGATGAAAAATGAAAACTTTATCAGGCAGGTTATGACTTGAAAGGATCAGACAGTGAAGAGTGTATTTTTATTTTTTATTTTTGGACCTGATTTTTTTTAATTATTGAGGAAGCTAGAATATTCAGATTCAGGTTGTCTACACAAAACTGATCTGACATATTCAGCAGCGCTATGGATGGATTATTTTTGACTAGTCTGCTATTTTGGTTTGACGCCTATTCATAGTATGTACCCGCTGCGTTTTCCAAGATCTCTCATATGGTTTTAGTGTAATCAGCTCTGGATCCCTGTGTAGAGGCTGAGGGAAGCCCACCTCGGCTCTCTGCCTGACTTAGAGTGTAGGTGGTTATCTGACTCTCCATGTATTCACAGCCACTGCTCTCGCCTTATCAGCAGTCTGAAGCTTGCATGCTCAATCGCCTGATTTGTCAAGGGTGACTCCGAAAGATTCTGATAGGCACTTCGCAAATCACCCAGTTGATCTAAAATATCGACCAGCCACAAAAAGTCATTACACACAATAATGGCGGGCAGGACCTTGAAGATGTGACTTAATTAGGTTTCAAATGGCTTCAAAAATGCCTTCAAATCTGCTCCCTTGGAGAGTAATGCACCCTTGGATTTTTCTCTTAGATTACATGTGTAGAAAGTGAAGCACACAAGTGACAACTCGACTTCTGCTGCTGCTCAGGTGATAGCAGCAGTACAGATAGCGCAAAATCACACTATTGCTGTTATTTAGCATGCCGTTCTGGTTCAATATACATTCTCCTCACCAGAGATAATGATTGAGCCAGGGAACGGAATAGTACTGCTAGAACCGCACAAAGTTTTGCTGAAGTAAATGACATGTTTTCCTAATGAAATTTAGAAAATAATTGAATGTAAATGGCTCTGCAGGCGCTGATAGACCTGCGTGCCTTGCCAGTATTTAAATGAGTGATGTGAGCGCACTGCCTATCTTTGTTTCTCTCGGTGTCTTCTAATGAAAGCTCACGGAAACATGCTATTTCCTCTCTTTTGCAGTAGCTGAGTACAGATAATTATTCATTAACCCTTGAATTCAAACTTGATTCACCAAAGTGCACCATTGGCTTTAAAATGAATAAATGGAACAAAAACGCTACAGTTCAGATGGCTGTATATAGGGTTGGGTACCGAACTCGGTACTTTTAAGGTTACCGACCGAATTAGATTGGTACTACCAAGCATCTATTCACATTAGATCAATTGCCAAATTTCGGTACCTTGAGAGCAGGTTGTGTTGTGAATATTGATAAGATTCCCTATGAGCCTTTCAAAAAATCACTCCTAGTTTAACCAAGGTTTCCCATTAATGTATTGAACTGTGGCAGGCCGCCACAGTTCAATACATTAATGGAGAGGGAGGTAGGAAAGGGTTTCATTTTGTGTGGTCTATTAACAAAATGTTCTAAATAGACTAAATAACAAAATGTTCTAAATAATTAACAGTGTTGAAATTGAGAAGTTTGGACGATTTTTTCTAAATTTAGACTTAAGAGTCAAGTACCGTAACTGACACTGGTAAAGTACTGGTAACAACTCAAATGTGAACGGTACCCAACGCTAGATGGTCCTTTTCTAAGGTAGGACCAAGTGCTTCTCTTACTAACAACATTCTCCTGTGTCTCCTGGTAGAAAACCAAGATCTCCACGTATGATAAGATGTGGGAGTTTATGAGCAGTCGGAGGCACTCGGTGATGGTGAAGAACGTGGAGGAGGGCATTCACCGCGTGCTCACCTCAGACTACGCGTTCCTCATGGAGTCCACCACCATTGAGTTTGTCACACAGCGCAACTGCAACCTCACCCAGATCGGAGGTCTCATTGACTCCAAAGCCTACGGAGTGGGCACCCCAATGGGTAAGTATGCTAGCACACCAAGCAGCATCAATGATGCCTGGTGTCACAATACAACTGTGTAGGACTACAATACTGGTTTTAGTATTACGATCCTTGATACCATGCAAGGTACCGCAGTTCATTGGAAAGAACAAGACAGTCAATGTGGTTTTCTTTCAATGGCAAATGAAGAGAACAGAACAAAATACTATTAAATCACAAAATTGAATTTCTTTCAAGGATAGGGCCAGTGCACCATTTACATGCTGCTTTTTGCGATAAAATATAAAATAGTTCGGTAAAACGTTACATCTGCTGAATTCATGAAATCCAAAAATGCCGTCTTAATACATGGCCGCAAATAATATTCACAACACAAATATAACTATTTAGATAATCATTATATATAACCCCATAAATGTTTTTCTATTGTATTGTTATCTCATGCGTGTCAAAAATCCCCCCCCCAAAAAAGTTAAAAAATCAAGATAAAACTCATAATAATCAGTATTATAAATTAATAATTAAAGTTTAAGTATTATTTAAGTATTGTTTTAGTATATAACGTAAATAATACTGGACCCTGAAGATTTATGTAAGGATAAAACTGTGATAATTTTGCTAGTAAAAAAGGTGTACATTGGGTTTAAAACAACAATCAATAAGATGGACTCTATAGTAACATCTAGGGATAACCAGAAGAACTACAACAACATCAGGCAAACATATCCCCTCCTCCACAAGTTTTGACTTCAGCCCCCAGTTGCACTTCAACTTTTACAGTTGGCATTTAGCAGATGTTTTTATCCAAAGTGACGTAGACAAGATTTTAATACAACACAAACAAGGTACTAGTCAGAGACAATGACGGGAGTAAGTGCTACAAAGCAAAGCTCTGGTCCAGCAGGACTTGGCTGCTGTGAGACAGTGCTACAAGGCAGTGCTATGAGATGATGCATAGAGTGCATGGATGAACCTGGTTCAGATTACACAGCCCATCAGGTGAGAAGGTGTTCATTAAAGAGCTTGGTCTTTAGTTTTTTCTTTAAGATTGAGAGGGACTCTGTGGATTGAATGGTAACTCATTCCACCACTGAGGCACTACAGAAGAGAAGGGTCTAGCTAGAGACTTAGGGCTTTTTTGTGGCGGCAGCACCAGGCTCCGCCCCCTGGCAGAACGTAGTGAGTGCGAGGGAGTGTAGACCTGAATGAGGGAGTTCAGAGCTGTTTTGGTAGCTGCTTTGTTGACGAGCATCAAGGACTTGAGCCTGATGCAGGCAGCAACTGGGAGCCAGTGGAGGGATATGAACAGTGGAGTGACGTGCTGTTTTGGCCTGGTTGAAGACCAGACGCACCACTGCGTTCTGGATCATCTGCAGAAGTCTGAGCATACATGAAAGGAGCATGGAGAGGAGTGGAGTGGAGAGGAGGATTTGGTGGTTTGGTGGTTAACTTTTCTCCTTGTCCCACCCCTATAGAACATACAAAATCACATTTTCACACCAGTAACCAAAACCAGTCCAGCTGAATGTGGTTTGTAATCTCTGTGTGTGGACGGAGAACTACCAAAAAGAAAAGAGTACAAGCTAGACATTCAGTTTTGAAAGCCTGAATTATTGGCAGCCGTTGAGATAACAGTGAAGTGACTACCATTGATCAACACCACTTGCTGATATATAATTGTCATTTTTGCTCTAGCTAATACAAATATTACTGATTTACCTTTAAGTGGGTTTACTATCCACTGTACCATCCTTGACTGTAACCCACACAGAGGGGAAACTTGGTGGTTATACCCAGCTGGTAGAAAGCAAGCTATGCAAACATCAGTAAAAGAATGAATAGAGAGGGAGGCACATTGCATGGTGTGTGTGGAGGTGCAACATTTGATTATAGAGCTCAGCAGCAGATTGTCATAATCCTGTTACAAATGCAGCCTCCAGCAACCACAACTGCAAATGAAAAGAAAAAACAACAACCTCTGGTTAAGTACCTGAGTTAAGAGAGGCAGAATCACTCAGAGGCACAACTGGCAGACAACTTAACACAATGACCTCATGCAAAGGCTGCTCTTATCCCGTATTACCTTCATTCACATATGGGGATTGTAAGATCATTGTTACAGTGTTTACGCCTCTTGGAAACAGGGGCCTTTTGAGCCACATGCTTTCTAAGTGAATGCTGGTCTAACGAACAACTAACAAAATATCGTAAGCACCAGTTAACTTGAAAGATGAGTCCTGCTGCTGTGAAGGATGTTTCTGATCGCTTCTTCTTCTTCTTTTTTTCATTTTGCATGAAAGGAAACATGCATAAAGAGGATGATGTTAGATTTAGATATTTGGTTCCTTATTGCTTATACTGGGATATACTGTTTTAGGCCAATGTAGCTGAGAGTGTCTTTGCACAAATTATTTATTCATTTATTTGTTCAGGTATGTTTATGTAAATCAGTACTCTTAGAGTAAGGAAAGTATCCCATATTAAGGCTTTTCCCACGGTTGAAAAATAGGTGTGGTGTAACACTCAGTGGCAACTCCAAAAGAGTTTCACTTGGGTCTCAATGGAGAGTTTTAGCAAAGTTTATCCATGGCATGTTTCTAGGCAACACCCACGCCACCATCTTCTTGATTTTATCTTCCCACATCCGGCACAATGTCTATCAATGGATCTGTGAGCTTTCTAAGTCTGTACGTTTTGAATGAAAAAATGCAAGCCACTTGTTTTTTTTCTGTTTACAGTTTATTGTATTACAAGGACAATGAGCTAAGTACTCAGTTTTGTCCATATATGCATTGCCTATTTGGTTTGGGATTTATCCACACTAGCTACTATGTTTACTATTGTTTATTGTTTATTACAAAGTTCAGCGACTGGAAATACAAAGACAATAGCAAAAATTTCTGTGGAGATTGAAACCATGGCCACTGACTACTGTGAGGCAGAAAAAAAGAGCGCAGTACAGTCTTTTGGACAGTGCTAAACAGAATCGAATGTATGGAGGTCAAAGGGGCTAAATGCTATACAATGATCAATACATTTGATTCCAAATACTTACAGTAACTGGGCTGTTACTGGTTTTGTTATTTGGCTCAATATTTATTATAAAGACAGAATTATAAACTGATATGAGACCACTGGTTGTATTTCATTACATTTCTACTAGCGGTGGTTGCATAATCAGAGGGAAAAAAATCTTTTCTAATAGGTTCCAGATTTCATTCATCTAAACACAGAAGAAAATGTGCATGTTCTTAACCACCTTCTGGTAATTTTCACCAAATCACTGAAAAAAATAAAATTTTTGAGAGCTGCTTTTATGGAGAAGTCCCATGGACTGCTGTTCATTTTACACTGTTTAGCCCAGTTTTTGCGCTCTACATTGTCTTTGGAAGTGGCCTCACATATTCTTGCAGGTGGAATGTCTCCCTATATATATTCTCTCTGATTTTAGTATGGCTTGATGGTCAGAATACTGCTTCAGTGTCTTGTCCTTCCTTTCAAGAATATAATTCTAGGGGAAGACACTGAATACTTGAATTTCCCTGGTACAAAAGTGGGCAAATTTCAAAATCAGCAGAAAATATCTACCCGTGACGTGCTGTGATGGCCCTAAAAAACCCGTATGTGTGGAGATGAGACCCTAGGAACACTAGATGCTACAGCTGTATGCTTTTGACAAATCAGATAAATGTCCTTTTGGACGCCGAGGCTTGGCAAGGTCATTTTCTGCTGTTTGTGTATGCCCTGGCGGTGAGGCACAGAAGGTAATTTGAGTGACTGTTGTGCTGTGTGTGAAAACAGTGGAGGTAGGCTGTATTTGCTCTGGGTGATTGCATTTCCTGACTGATGTGTTCCTTATGAATGTTTGCTGTGTGTCCACGTGTGTGTGTGTGTGTGTGTGTGTGTGTGTGTGTGTGTGTGCCAGCCTGTGTGTTTGCCTGTCTGTTTGTACGAGTGTGTTTGTTTGTGTGTCTGCATGCACATACGTGGGTGACTGTGCGAGTGTGACGCAAAACTTACATCACTCACTCGCGCACGGAATAGGTGTGTTAGTCGTTTGTGTTTTCTGTGTGTATGTGGAACGTGTAGGTGCATGTATTCAAATTATGCATGTTTGCAAGCCTGTGTGTGTGTGTGTGTGTGTGTGTGTGTGTGTGTGTGTCACTGAGAGAAAGAAAGATTGAGAGAGAGTGAAGGAAATGAGGGAAAAGTGAGTGCTTGTTCCTGCCAGCTTGTGCACCACACAGATTGTCCATGCTGAAAAAAAAGGCGGGTGTTTAGCATCATTACTCCCTTGTGGCCCATTCACATGCGGTCAGAACAAGGCATTTAAATTGCTAATCCTACCCTTTTAGTACCCTTTACCATATGCGGCCTGTATTCCCATATAGCCGGGCCATTTAGCATATATCTCATTGACTTTAACAGAGAGTAGTTGTCAGGCTGCATTAGTACCTGGGCCTTGATAGCACCGCACAGCGCAGCGTTCGGTCCCTTTGGCAGCTCTCTCAGCTCTGTAATGGACGGACACAGCTCGCCTCCCAGCTATTAGCCATAGCTCATTCTAATGGAATGTTTACCACATGAAATCCTCCATTGGCAAACCCTGTTGATTCTTAGCACTGCACTTAAAGTCATGAAGGGATAATGTAGAACAAAGAAATACCTTCTCTGTATCCGGGGAAGATAACTGATTTTCTTTGCTGCTTTTCCAAGAAAGGGGAATGGTAACTTGTTTGTTTTTTTGTTTTTTAGAAAGAAGTTAAAAAGAAGTCAAAGTTTTTGGCCAAAAACTGGAATTATCCTATTATACACCTTTTTCACAGCGGCCATTTTGGACATGAAATAGCAGGTAAACACAGGTATTACTAACGACAATAATGTAGGATCTGTTCAATTTAGGTCTAACAGAGCCAGGGTCCTGCTATTGTTCATGCTGGCTCACCGGAAAGACTCTGCTTAAATGCTTCCACTTAAATGGAACAGACCCTTCATTAATGTCATTAGTAACACCTGTGTTTGCCTGCTATTTCATGTCAAAAAGTGCTTCTCAAAGCCTAGCCTGCAGTTGAAGTAGGCAGCATTTCCTCGGCTGCTACATCATTGAGGGCTGTTCCAATTGGAAGGATCCTTGGTATACAGCCAAGAAATGCAGCCTTCATTTGGCAGTTTTTGAAGGACAGGTAAGCTGTATCTTTCCCAGCCGTATGTATCCCACAATCCTGCACATACATCTTCTTCTTGCTCTGGTGTGTTTTGGCTCAGCTTTAGGTGATTACTGCCACCTTCTGAATCGCGTGCCTTTAGGAAGCAGAATAGAATTTGATAGAAAATTGCTGCTCCTTCGGAATTCGTTCCTTAGTGTAAGTTAAACTATTATTATGTAATGTTAATCTATTTCTCCTCCATCTCCACGAAGACCTTTAACAGGACAAAAAAGCGTCTTGTCCTTCGCGCACTGCATTATGAGAACGTATGGCAAAATGCACACGTCTGGTCTTGATCAACCATTTCAAAGCAGAAGCCTCCGTCACCTTGGTAGCCTTCGTAGTGCAGTGCTACCAAGGACCTGTCCTTCCTTAGCCGCAGCTTAGACTTTGGGAAGCAGATAAAGTGGCTGCTGTGAAAAAAGCTCTATAACAGGACAAATCCAGTTTTTGGTCAAAACATCTACTTCTTAGCAAGTATACTGCCGCCTGTAGTTCTTTAATTTATTGTTTAAGGTGGTTTTGTTGGCATTTTTTTCTCTATTGGACAGTATAGAGTAGAGAGATCCAGTTCCAAAACCCAAGACTTTGTGTGTATCTTAGCTAATTGAACCATCGGAGGTCCTCTTGGGCTGTTGTTTGGTTGTGATCATAGTTGTGTTTGTTTCCATGTTCATGTGTGGTGCATTTACAGTATGTGTGTATCTCCAACAGGCCTCTCCCCTAGAGAGGTCATTAAATGGAGTCATGGCCAGCACCATGTCACCCACCATCACAGGATTTGTTTGTCCAGGTTGTGCTGCCAGCTTGCAAAAACCACTGTTACTTCCTCCGCCTTGACTGCATCTCAGGAGGCTCCGCATTATTCCTCCCTCTCCCTTTCTCTTTTGTCTCTCCCTAATGACGATCAATCTTCATTTAGCTTCATTAGGCCGCATTAATCATATGCGTTTAGGGGGAAGTGCCTCCGCTGCTTGTCAGCAGGCTGCCGTTCTGCCAGTCATCACTGCTGATGCCCAGCAGGTCGTTCGGCTCGTGAGCAAGAAGAGAGTCCTGAATGGATTTCTGGGAGATGGAAGATCTCCAAAGCCGTGATCCGCAGCAACAGCCTCCTCCTCCCTCCTCCCCACACCTCCCCATCACTGTCTGGGATTTGTGTGATAGAGAGAGAAGGTGAAGGTAGAGAAAAAAAGATATTACACAGGGACCTTGCACAGAATGAAGATTCAGCAGGGGCATCAGTTCAGTTCAAAGTCCTCATCACTTACCGTCAAAACTTCCCAACTCATATCAGCTAAATTCCTGGGGACAAGTAGAGTGATGACTGATGAGTGACAAGATACATTTATTATTTGGTCAGTGTGATAAATTACTAGATGTAGGTCACAAAATTATGAGCTTAGAGGGAGCATTGGTCCTGAATACTCCTGGGGCAAGATTTTACTTTTCATGCTGGCTTCCTTGGAAATTCACTTGATCTTTGCTCTTCATTATATTTACAAAAACAGGATCAAGATCACTGAAGGAATCCTCCAACGTTTTGGGCAAAATACCCTTTTTCTGGCTTACCCAGAGTAAGTAAAATATTCTATACTATTTTCACCTCTGTACATCCACTGGTTCAGTTCTTATTGTTATCATTTTGTGTTAGCTTAGCATAAAGACTTGAAGTCTTCAGGAGTCACTAGCCTAGCTCTGTTATGGTGAAAAAATAAACCTTTCAACAACTCTGAAGCTGTCTTATTTACACAGCAAGACAAGATGTGTGTTTGAAATACACATTTTGGATTTTTGGATTTTTTTTTTTTTTTTTAAAAACAAGACTCATTTTAAGAAAAGTTCGATGGTAGGAACTATAACTGTTGTTTTCAGCCATTATTCTTCCAATGATATTCCATGATTCCATGGTACACTGTGTAAATAAGACAGCTTCGGAGTTGCTGTAAGGTTTATTTTTTCATTTTGACAGAGTTAGGGTAATCACTCCTGTAGACTTTAAGTCTTTATGCTGAGCTAACACAAAATGCTGCCCATAGGAACTGAACCAGTGGATGTAAAGAGGTGAAAATGGTATCAAACATCTTGTTGCAGTCTGGGTAAGTAAAAATTTTGCCCAAAATGTTGGAGCGTTCCTTAAGGCTGCAAGCAATGAAAAGTGCCACAGCTTGACGTACCCAATTGACACCCATTAGATTCTGCCTTGAAGCAAGCATTAACTTTACCAGATTACCAGAATATCAGATTGGAACCCAAAACAAGAACTTGCCTATTATATTCATAAAACAGCATTCATAAGGCTTTCCAATTTATCTGAGTCCCCAGAAAGTAATCATTTTAAACACTTACACACATCTATTTGCTTTCCTTTGTTTTTGTCCCTAGACTTAACATGCAAAACAAATCTCTAGATGTATTACAAAGAAGGAGAACAAAATTGCTCTTGCTGGGCTAAAAATACACACGTTCAGAGTGCCAGGCATTGCAGCACATTTGAATTTCTAGGCTTCTGTTTTCTCGTTGAGAGACAATGCATTAGGGATCGGTGTGCTATTACTCTGCTTTGATCTGGCAGATTACAGCTATGTGTCTTATTCTGGATTCACCATGGCCTGTCACTGCGCTCTCCACTCTTCCCTGAATTGGAGGATTAAGCGCTTTTCTTACTGGTACACATGCTGAGAAGCCTCGCAAAATTAACATATTCTGTTTATCACCGAGAAACACAACAAACATCGCCTCATCTCTCACAAGAGAAATTTCTGTATGTTGTCATATTCCCAGTGAAACGCCACCTACAGTACAGTAGGCTGTTGTATAACTCAGCATCATGGCTGCATTCACACTGTAGCTGAAATTATTTTGTCTGTCAAATCGAATCTAATCAGTGTGAACAGCAAAAATCTGCACGGACTGTTATTATTATTATTAATTACTATTGTTATTGTTATTGTTATTGTTATTGTTATTACTATTACTATTGTTATTATTATTATTATTATTATTATTATTATTATTATTATTATTATTATTATGTTTTTCATCTGAATCAAAAGGATATGAGGTACAAAATCAGATCAAGAGGTGCGACCTGCATGCTACTTGTATTTGAAAGCTCAAATCTGAATCTGTCAGCTAAATCTGCTGAGCCAATTATGACAATTGCATGAGCAGCTTGTCTTAGTAAAGCGGGGGAAAGTGAGACACAACAATGGAAAGAAGGCAAAATAAAATTGGTATTTGGGCTCTCTTCTAATTGGCACTTGTGCATGATTTTTTTTTTTTGACATTGCCCTCAGTTCCTGTTGAAATCGGGTATGGGTTACATGTAAGAATCGATAGGGCAGTCATCCAGAAACATCAGATGTGAACAGCAAGTCCGATTTGAGCATCAAAGCCTGTAATGTGAGCGTGGAACGGGCCAGGCTCAGACTGCTGTCTGCTTCTCTGTGTGAACTTAGTGCATTACATGGCTGGATGATCTGATAAACAGTACATTCATTATGAAGCCATATATAGAAACCATATGTATTTTAGTTAATTTAAAAACGAATTTAATATCCATTAACTTGGAATACAGTGTTCCTGTCAAGTGGATTTTTCACAGGACAACCGACTGTAGGGTACATCAGTTTGTTCACTATGGTGATGTGAATGTGGGTCATTACACTAGCCGGAGACCTGGCTGACACAGTGCGGTATCAGCTTTTTACTGTATGAGAACATTTTCAACCTCTCCATGATATTATGGGCGAGGTCTTTCCATTTGTTTTGATCCAGCGTAGTTGGCGGAATTTCAAGGCTGCCTGATTCTTTGGCCGAGCAAGTGAGTTATCTGACACACTTTGGCTGTTGTTCCACAATGGAAGCTGAGTGGAAGGTATTTAGATGGAAATGAATAACAAGACCAGATCATGTTTCACGTTTGTCATCACCACGATGATAGATGCTTTTGAAACACGCTGGCCGGCTGCTGTGAAATAAAAAGTCAGATAGCAGAAGCCCTTGGGCAGAGACGAAGGACATGAAAGATGTAGAAGTATTTGAACATGGCCTTGTGACTGCAGCCGCCACAAGGCTGAGGGTTGCAGCAAAAAGCTTAGCTCCAGCGGGGAGTGTGGCTTATCATTGTCAATGTTTAGGGTCTTTTGGGTCCACTAGACAATCCTTTTACTAAACTGGCTGTGCATACTAATTAGTAATCACACAGATTGCTACTCCATGAGCTATCCTATTGATAATGTTTGCTAATCTAAACATGTTTTTCCCCCTGTGCACCAAGGAGAGCTCATTCTAAGTGTTTGCGATAATAGGTGTTATTAGTTTTATAAATAATTTAAGCAGCATTAACATCCTGATTGTGGTGTATAGGCTGTACCACAGGGAGGTTTGGAGAAGGGGGGTATGAACGAGGCCTGGCAGGATTCAAGGTTTTTATTTTATTTATTTATTTTTCTACCAAGCTTCAGCCTTCAGGTTTAATCAGGGATCTCGGCATGTGATTGGTTTTGATCAGCAGTGCTGGGAAGGTGCTGGAGCTGTTTACCGAACGGGGGAGGAGGCGCCAAGGCTGCTGGGAAAACAGAGGGGAGTGGGATTCATCTGATGCACTGCAGACATCTCAGAGGCAGAGGGGAGCGCTTCAAAGCTCACTTTGGGAATGTCTTTTTGTATCAAGCCAACAAAACAACTTGCACTGAAAGCATTAACACAAATTAAGCATGGCAACTAGCTTTAACTAGAGAGTTTAAGTGGAATGGTAAGAAATATGCATCTCTTTATTATTGTAGGGTCTTTGTGGACATTGAGGGTGCGACTGAAAGGCACAGAAAGGCAAACTGAAATGTACATAAATATTCTGAAATACACTAAAATATATCAAAATGAACACTGAAATATACTGAAATGAACATACAAATATATCGTAATGTAAACTCAAACACACTGAATGCTCAACTACACTGAAATATATTTAAATGGTGACTAAAATGTACTGAAATGCACACTGAAATATACTTAATCTCTGAAATATATTGAAATGAAAACTGAAATATACCAGGATCACACTGAGATGTGCTTAAATATACTCAAATGTAGACTGCAATATACACAAATGCATACTGATTTACAGAACACAAATAAATAATAAATAAATAAATCTTTCAGAGCTTATTTTACCTACCTAATATGCAAGCATTATAACATATGCAAAATGTACAAGTAATTTCACATTTGTGAAATGCTTCGAACGGTGAAATTTGCATTTTAAATAACCTTAAATAATGTTTAAGGAAAATACAGTATTAGACAATCTATTTATGTATCACAGTTTTTTTGTTTCTGTTGTTGCAAGCTTGTTATGCCTGTTTGGTAGCGTGGGCAGTATGAGTTTGGAAAAACTTCAACCATCATTCAATAAATGCAATTTGTATTCCTTACTCTAATAAGATAAAGGCTCTGGTGGCTGCTGGTGTTGACCTTGTGTCTCTCTTGGTCCCTCAGGCTCTCCATACAGAGATAAGATCACAATTGCCATCCTGCAGCTTCAGGAGGAAGGGAAGCTGCACATGATGAAGGAGAAGTGGTGGAGGGGTAATGGCTGTCCGGAGGAGGAGAGTAAGGAGGCCAGTGCCCTTGGGGTGCAGAACATCGGTGGGATCTTCATCGTCCTGGCCGCTGGACTTGTCCTCTCAGTGTTCGTGGCGGTGGGCGAGTTTCTCTACAAGTCCAGACAGAATGCACAACTTGAAAAGGTAAGAAAATTCTCTGATATGCATCTACCTCACAATTTAGGCAATCCACTTATTTAGTATGATAGCAGAATTTCTTACCATTACCTCATGGCATATGAAAGCCATTCTCATGGCACCAATAGTGTACAGAAGGAAATATAACTAAACCTTACACAACAGCTTTTGCCATGACGTATCATCTCAAAACACTTTGACTCACTAAGGTTAACTAAAATGTAGGTGGACCACTCTATAGCATCACCTACCCTCACATAATGTCCAGCAAGAAACAAAATATATGTTTAGTTATTCGATCATATAGTGACTTGAACAGATCATCTGTCTGCCATTTCCGGAAGCTTTTATAATATCAGTATTTTAAACAATACAATAAGATAAGGGTTGGTTTCTTTGCATTTATTCATTTAGGCCCAATGGCGACAACGAGATAAGAAACGTGAGGAATTCTGCTGTCACCATGGATCCAAGCTAGACTTTAACCATCATCTCAAATGACCTCAAGAAAAACTCCAGAAACTCTGCTGTAATCTAACATGATCTTAAATGCCCCCAAATTATTAAACTGTTTGAAATGGAAACACTAACAGCAGTGAACATTTGTAAAATGTTTGGAGCATTGGCAATGGTATATAGTTGGATCATGTGTTTGACAGACACGGGTTAGGGCTGCATGAACCACGCCTTCAACAGTCACATTTCACGAACACATACCTTAGCCTTTGCTGTCCATGATCACTCTGCATACTGTCATCCTACTTAGGCAGTTACTATTCTCACTCAACACAAATTACAGTTTGGCTGGAACTTTCCAGCAAACCCCGAGACATTGAATAGATAATGATAGAATGTCCTGCACCAAAAGGGCGTTCTGTCTTGTAAATGTGGAACCAAAATTGAAGCTGCTACCTGTATTATTTTGTGGAATCAGCACCTAAATATGTTTCTGATATCAGTTCAAAAAATTTTCCCAAGATGTTTTAATATGAATTTTAACTGTGCCACTATCTTTTTGTGAGAGGTTTGTGCTCATTTAGGTTCACACTGAACCTAGCTGTTCCCTGCAAGTTTCTGTCCATCAGACGTTTGTCAGGTTTCCTTCAAATTATAACAAAAGGCAGTAACAGCACTAGTTGAAAATACAGTATATTGTAAAATCTTTGAGGGCAATTACCAAGTGAGAGATTATTATATATTGACTAGAGACAATATAACATTCTTTAAGCTGAGGCTTCTGCCAGTGATGTCTTGCTTTAAAAGTAATAGGCCCTCATGGGAAGGCAGACTCGTAAATTCCAGCTTCCAGAGCCATGCAGTGCTCAGCCTAGAACTCAGTAAAAGCTTCTTTCAACACCTTCCATCGATTGCAGGCAGTGTTTCAACTTAGGCAAATGACTATGTATTGATGAGAGAGGAGATCCCCATTGTGTTATGTGCCGCAAACAAACACGTTTAGACGCATGCAAAAACACAGAAATACAGACACACATGCACACCACAAAGCTGTGCCTATGAACAAATGGTGTTGAATGCACCTCAGTGAAATGAATGAACTACAGTATAATGCACAAATCATAGACATCAGGGTTAAAATAGTGGCCATTTCACAGTTGTGTTTACTTGCTAAAATGTAGCAATAACTTGTGACATCACTGTTTTGTTGACACTACCAAATTAGCTCCAAGTCTTCCATTATAATGACAGACTGGACAACAAGCAGCCATGAATAAACAAACAGCTCACCTGACATGAGAAGAAAGGGAAAGATAGTTTAAAGAGTTCACAATCACTTTAAAAAGTCCTTGGAGGATGTGAGCCTAACATTGACGACACCACTAAAATCTGCAGATAAACTCCTGTCATTCCCTGATATAATCCACTAAATATTATTCATAACCCATCTCTATATTCTTGTGAAACTCTAAAGGTGCCCAATAGAAGTAGGTATTTCAGTTTAGGATGGATGAAGTATCAAAAAGTCCATCCTCAAGAGAAAAAGTTGTTCCTGATTACCAGGCATTATTATTATTTGAATTTCTAAAACACACACACGCACACACACACACACACACACACACACACACATAAAAAAAACAAAAACATTTTTACAAATTCGACACAAATTCTAAACAGATTGGTGGAATTTTAAAGACACCGTGAAATGCCACTACTTACTTCCTTGATTTGATTTGATGATGATGATTTCCTGTTGAAGCAGGATGTTAGGGCAGGACATAATGCAGGGAGGGATCATTCACAATTATAAACCAATAGGATATCCGGTAGGGCAAGAAGCACTAACAGTGCCAGACAGTGTGTTCGAAAAGTCTTAGCATATGAGGTTGAACTACCAATATTTTCTATCTGCTTTATTCTCTGTAATTTGTTATCTTTATAACTTAAAACTTAATAAACTACCATACGTATTAAAGTCCCAGCAAGCATTTGGCAGATGGTGACATACAGAAGGTGGTTATGTTCAATAGCAAGCCAAGCGAGCACAACATTTTCACAGTATGATAATGTGGCACTGTAAAAAAAAAGGTCATAAGATAACAGCTTTGAAAAGGGTTTTGAACTGATATGAGGAAGATATTTAGATCCTGACTCCACAAAATGACGCAGGTAACAGCTACAGATGATTGTCTATATCTGTCTGGTGCTACATTTACACAGGTTTGTAACACTAGTGCAGGCTGTCATATCAACATCCACATTAATTAAAATGTTAGCTGGGATGATACTTGTGTTTACAAGAAATCACCTGTTTTTCACCTGTTTTTATTTTATTTTATTTTTTATTTATTTTTTTTAAAGTTGACCATAGTCAGATTACTTTGATAACAGGTACCATGGTTTTGATTAAAATAATCCATTTACATGCAGTCTGTTTCTCCACAGTCGGTGCTGAGCACAGCAGGCTAACAGAGATAGACCTATGATTAGAAATGCTAAGTGATAGATACAATTCCATATTGACATCTTAATCTCCCTCACCAAGGCAGACATTGACGACTAAGCTAACGAAACATCACGGACAAACTTAACAGACCCAGCAGACACCACTCAGACACATTTTTAAGGGGACTCGAGGTTCTCAATTCAGAACCCTGCATACCACCCCTTCTTTCAAAGCTTTATGTGTTATTCAGAAGCACTGGGTTGTTCACACTCTTGTTCCATGCACAAATGCCACGTGTAATGTGTTATGCACCCTAATATGTGGTCATGCTGTTGATAAGAGCACAGAAAAGTGTACAATACTTGCTACACTGTCACTGGTTTACTTGGTTATAAGCTGTAGCCATTTTACTGATTAAATTATCAGGTAAGAAAAGAAACACTTGACTACCATCAAATAGGATTAGACCGATATGAGTTTTTGAAGGCTGATAGAAATATTTTTGTTTGGAAGCTGCCAATAGACTGCTGACATTATCATCTTTAAATTTGACCATTTTCATGACAAAAAAGTTTGAAAAATGCTTATATGTCACGCCTGCAGAAGACTAAAACCCATATTAATGAAACTTCAGCAGACAGAAAACTCTGGGATGCTTCAGAAAAGCCATTATTGAACATTTTAAGTGACTGTGCATAAAATTCCATTTTAATTGACTTTTACTGTACATGTGGTCAGGGAAGAACCTCCATCCCATAATACCTGACACTGACTGTCTGATATATGATATTTATTAAAAGTCCAATATCAGCAAACTGATATATCGGTCTAACCCTAACTTGAAATGTATTTATTGGTCTCAAAATACGGATTCCAAAATCCTTAAATCAGGCTAATCTGTGAAAATCTACCATATATTTTGTTTCATTGCTCCAGGCTTCTCACATAATTGCATACCACCCACTTTTACAATATGGGGTTGTTTTTCACCATGATGCTGAAAGTGTCAACTTGAAAAATGTGGTGCTAAGCATCTCTTTGTTGTGTTTCACATGCTTGACAGCGCACACCCTGCAATTTGCATTTTATAATTACTTCTGTTTTGTAACATTAAAAAGGAGTAAAAATAGCAGCTAGTCATTTATATAATGGGATGAGCCATACACCCTCTTATACAATAGAGGAACTGTTAATAGTGTTTTTAATAGTTAAATAGACCTGTTAACGCCATACATGTATGTTTTTGAGATTACTGCATTTACTAATCTCAGATTGTAATACTATGCGATGATAGAACTGTCAGATGAAGTTATCCACTTGTTAAAAAATTTAATAAAAAATTATTAATAAACATTTGATAAGTTTACAAAACATAGGCTTCTGTAGGCTTGTCATTTCGATTCATCCACCCAAGGCTGTAAGGATTTTTTTTCTCTCTCTAGTGTGCTCCCTTTTCATTCTTTCAGAGCATTCCATCTCCATTGCTACATGTTGCCTTTTTCATTTTAATATGTGCAGACTGAAGGATGGCATTTCAAGTTTTTAAATTTAATTTAAATTTAAATTTGGGTACTTAGTTCATCTGAACTGGGGCATTTTCACCAGATGTATATATTCAGTCCTGCTCTTTAGTAAGCACACTTGAACTGAATGGCATATTCAAGGCAAAACAGATATTTTTGATTTTTGCCTAAGAAGATATTCCCCAGACAGAAAATTAGTTGCATTACACAGATTCTGAAGTGAAAGATTCCTAGATCCCACGTCTCATGCCTCAGACTTTGAATAGAGCATTTCTTTGTCATCTCCGCCCCAACCTGTCAGATTTCCATGATTACCATGGTTGTCCCCCTCCTCCTTTTCCTCCTCCATCTCCTCTACCTCCCCCTCTTCCTCCTTCAGCTCCTCCTCCGCTTCCTCCTCCCACTTCTCCTCCTCCCACTCCTCCTCCTCTTGCTGCTCTTCCCTCTCTTCCTGCCTGCTGCTGAGGCTGCTGCAGACTAACCTGGCTCTCCGGGTGCAGAGACCACCAGCTGTGTGTGAGGAACCCATCTCATCACCTGCGCACGCACACGCGTGCGCGCACGCACACACACACGCACACGCACACACACACACACACACACACACTTGCATGCATATAAATGCACACACATATGTGCAGAATAAGTGAAAGGTGTCTGCACCCTATGAAAAAGGTATTAGATTTCAGAGATTTGTCTCAGTGACATGATATATCCGAGATTTAGTCATATTAACATTTTTTAGTGGCAGAGCTGCGCTGCAGGCAGATACAATCTCACTGGTTGAGTTAAACTTCAGTGGGTGGAGCCAGAAACCCAGTTTTTCTGTTCAAGTAAAATTAGAGGAATACTCCAAAGGCAAAATACCTTCGTTCCAATGAACCCAGACTGAGACAAGATGTTTGATAC
The DNA here is from genome assembly GCA_900302615.1 of Holocentrus rufus. Lineage (NCBI taxonomy): Eukaryota > Metazoa > Chordata > Actinopteri > Holocentriformes > Holocentridae > Holocentrus > Holocentrus rufus. The sequence continues at coordinate 35,447 of OMLF01029739.1, forward strand.
CATTTTCACCTCTCTATGTTTAGGTTTATTTTTTCACTTTAATGGAACTAGGCTAATGACTCCTGTAGACTTCAAGTGTTTATGCTAAGCTAACACAAAATGCTACCCATAGGAACTGAACCAGTGGATCTACGGAGGTGAAAATGGCATCAAACATCTTGTCTCAGTCTGGGTAAGTCGGAAAAAGAGTATTTTGCCCAAAACTCTGGAGTACTCCTTTAAAATAAAGGCCAGTAAAAAAAACAAAAACAAAACAAGATGCAAGAGAGGAGAAAATTAATAAATTAATATATTTAATTGAATGAAAGAATGAAAGAATTAGTTCTAGTTCTATCTTACTCTAGCTATCCACCCAACTTCAAAATAGCCACCAGCCGACAACTATCTAGTTATTGTAGCTAGCCCTAAGACGATGAATGCCATTGTCATAAAATAATAAAAAGTCATTGTCACGTAAATATTTCTTATTTATATTCTGACCAGAATTTCTTCTTTGGTAGATAGCAGTGCACCAAATAAACTGTGGTTCTCTGGCTCCACCTGTTGAGGTTTAACTTAACCTAGTGATATTATTCTGTCTCCAGAGCAGCTGTGTCTCTGGGAAAAGTTTATAAAACTAACATTCCAATCTCCTGGTACAAGTTAGATGAACTTTCATTGTGAGAAGAATCTAAGTCTAAAAAGAGGCCAACTGATCCCAAAAAAGTGAGTGAAATTTATTAACAAAATGGTGAAAAAGTGTCAGAAATAATGCGAAAACTAAAGAGGCCCAAATAGATAACATTTCAGTTTGTTGCCTCTGGTGATGATGAATTAAGCAAGATGAAGAGAACATGTTGTCTTTGTGCACGTATTTATTTTTTGTTATTATTATTATTTTTTTTTGTAGAATTTGTGCTTCTTGTCACTTTTGCATGTCATGTAAATCAATGTCACTCATTGTTTTGTCTTGCTTCTTTTAAATTTCCTCCTTTTTTAATCAGTGAACACATTCTTGTTGCATCCTTTTTGACACACACACACACACGACACACACACAAATTTAGATGCAAAAACATTTATCTACTAAGCGAAATGCGGACACACCCCAGATGAAGATGACACCATAGACGAAGGCCTCAGATTAGTCAAAGCCAAAAAGCAGCTTTTTACTTACTGCCCACCAGGGCTGAGAGATGGAGAGTGAACTAAGGATTGCACGGCAGCCATGCCCCATCCCATCTGCATCACAGCTTCACATCTGTTCCTCCTCCATTCAAGCTAAAATTGAGCCTACTAATTCATTATCACAGGTGAGGAACCTTCAAACCCACATGTTGAGTTTAGAAATAGCAGGAAAATGACAGTAAAATGTCATGATTAAGGTGCAAATTCCAGAGTAACGTTTACCTGATGAAAATGTATTCTACAACATGATGCACTGGATGGATCAAACATCTTTACTTTTGATTACTTTTTGGATTATGCACTTACAAACCCCAGTGTTAGGTTGATCAAACAACAGGCATGTTCCATTTTAATTTCTGCCTTGATTTCTAATCAAACATTATGTGTGTGTAAAATTAATCGTGCACAAATCATTTCTTCAACAAAATGCAGCATTTTTTTCTTTCTGAATAACATTCATGAGATTCATGACCTCTTCATTTTTGCTTTCTTAAAGTGGGCAGCCCGTCCTTTGAGCTATTCCAAAGTGTTGTGCTGCGGTACAGCTGCAGGTTTGTTGTGTGTCATAAAAACTATGTAATCCACTGACCCTAAACAGCCTCCATCAATCCAGCCTGACACTGGCAGGCGCCAATGATGGCAATGTGTCCCCTGAGTCAGAGTAGAGTGGGCCTAGTGTTTCCTAAAGCCTGGAGCTTTATAGCTGTTGTAAAATATTGCCATACCATTTAATGTCATTTTGAAAAAAATAGATCAATAGCCATAAAAAGCCTGTTTGAAAGAAGCTCAGACAATCAGCAGGTACACCATAAGTAATATAAATGCATTTGTAGATGTTTTAATTTAGTGCACCAGGTGTAACCTCAAAGTTATTTTAATAAAGCATAAATAAAGCACAACCTAAGTACAAATGTGATTTACAATGCATTTTATGCTTGTAATACTGAATTTAAAGATGCTATGTGTAGCATAACCAGCCACTTTCAACTCTCTTAAACTCTGTCAAACTGATTGTCGTACTTTAGTTTATTTACCACAAACAAATGAGACCATTGTGGAAATGATGGGCAAGCCTCTGTCTCACACCAGTGGTATTGTTAGTGCTAGTGTTCCTCAATATTAAAGGAATACTCCGGTTCGGTTCTTATCGGTAGCATTTTGTGTTAGCTTAGCATAAAGACTTGAAGTCTCCTGGTCTATATGAAATACACGTCTTGGAGGTTAGATGGCAGGAACTATAGCCACTGAACACATGCATCTTTCTATCTGGGTTCAATGGTTTATGTTTTCATTTTGATGGAGCTTGGCTAATGACTCCTGTGGACTTCAAGTCTTTATGCTAAGCTAACACGAAATGTTAACCATCGGAACCGAACCAGTGAACATACAGAGGTGAAAATGGTATCGAACCTCTTACCTCAATCTGGGTAAGTCGGAGTATTTCTCTAATTCTATAATTCCCACACAGTCCCCGTCTCTGGCATCTTTGGCTTTACTGAAAAGGATAAACATGGTTGAAATAATTTTTTTCCACCAACCTTTCACCTCCTCTGCCATTGCAAGTAACACTGAATTCTTTAGCTTTTTTGTGCTTGAAGAACAGGGTCCTGTTACTTTTTTGTCCTGTAGAGCAATCTCCCTTTGTGCTGTTAAATAATAGAGCAGATTACCCACCAAATTTGCGTTTGAATGAATGAATAGATGAATGAATGAATGAATGAATGAATGAATGAAAGTTTATTTGAACATAGAATAAAAGAAGAGAAAAAATAATAATAAAATAAAAATAAAACAAACAACAATAAATGCAAGACAACACAAAATGAAACAACAACAGACTTAACACTTATGTTTTTGCATGTAAATATAATGAGACCACAAAGTAAACGCTGGTGCTAATGATTTCAGTACAAGTGAACAGTTTATTACAACGAGCATTAGGGCCACACTGAGAAAAAAAAAAATCGAGGATTAAGTCATAATATTACTAGAGTAAAGTCATAATATTATGAGAAAAAAGTTTTGATTTTACTAGAAAAAAAAATCAATATCATGAAAATAAAGTCATAATTTTATGAGAAATAATCATTATAATGAGAAAAAAGTTGCAATTTTTTGAGAAACAAAAAGTCGTAATATTACGAGAATAAAGTAAATTACAAGTTAGAAGGGAAATATCAAATTCAATAGCAGCCTTAAAATGCACAGCATGGAACATCTTGTGAAGTTATACTTTAGTATAGGTTTCACAAATAACGAAATAATCTTTTGGCACATCAGCACCGTATTATCATAAGTATCATGACTTTTAAACGATTGTGTCTGAAATTGTGTGTATTCCGAAGAAAGATCCACACTACTAATCTCATTGTTTCTTGAGAAACTACGAAGCCCTTTTGAATAACACGATGATGTAGCCAATGATAGCTTTGCAGTTCACTGCTACCAGACACTTGCCCCTCAACTAAAGAAGCAGTTTCCTTCAAGTCTATGTGCTTGTTTCTTAGGAACAGACAGTTTCTGGCACAATCTTTTCAAAGTCCTGATACTTATGATCTTGCAGTGCTGATGTGCCAAAACATTGAGTGCTTCGTTATGTGTGAAACCCATACTAAAGTATAACTTCACAAGATGCTCCATATTGCTCATTGTAATACAGGTGGCAGGCTGGTCTTTGATATTTTCTCTCTAGCATGTAACTTTATTCTTGTAACAGTATGACTTTTTTTCTCATAAAATTATAACTTTATTCTCATAATGACTTTTTTCTCATAAATTTATGACTTTACTCCCACATGTTTTTTCTAGTAAAATTATAACTCGTTATATTGCAACTTTATTCTCATAATATTCGGACATTATTCTCAAAATCTCAGGTTTTCTTTTCTTTTCTTAGCGTTGCTCTAACAATCCGTTGTGGTTCTTCACCTATTACCTCTCAGCAGACAAAAATATCCATCCAGGGAACTGTTTCCCCTGAGCTTCTCTGGTAGTAAAAGTGTTTGTGCCAGTGTTGGTATTGTTTAATGCAACATGTACAGATGCCATCGCAGCTTATGTGAATAGAGGAGAAAACTTGAGAAGCAGCAGTTTAATTGGGCATGCAGTAACAGAAGATTTGAGTCAGACAAGATATGCTTCAATAAGCCATCCTGTTCCATGGGCTTGGCCCTGGCCAAATCTACCATGGGAATATTGCTCACTAGGGATAATTGTGTGCAAGTGTGTGCAGATACCTGTCCTCGTCTGTTGGCGTTTGTTTTTACAGTGTGGCAAGAGTGAGTTTGCCCTTGTCTTGCAGTGTTTTATAGTTTGCAGTATAGCTGCAGTATAGTTTGTGTGTGTGTACATGTACATATGTGTACATGTCTGTTTTGAACCCATTACTCCACAAAGCACAGTTTTTCTTCGTGCCCTCGTCAATCCACTCTACCTAATTCCCTGCTCCCAGATGGATCAGTCCATCTCATTTGACTGTGATCCATTCTCCAAGCACAAATAGTAATGCGGTTGTTGTCAGAGCTGAGAGAAAACAGCCTGAAATCCACGATACTATAGAAGTCACAGCTTGGTCAGCATTTGCTAACACAAGTTTTCACAAAACAAGAAGTGTTTGAGACAAGATTTGAATATGCAGTATCTCTAAGAGACAAGATTTTTTTTAAACAGTCTTTTCCGTTTAATGGTTTGTACATTGCATGAATACATTTAATCATTTCATTATGCAGTCATTAATTTTTGCATTTATTATGTATTCATGTTATTCACATCCAATCAGGCTCTTTATCATGAAATTGTTTGGTATGGGGCCCAGATGCACAGCTATGATAAATCACTCTATAAAGTTAAAGCTGCGCTGGCAAAATTTAAAATAAAGAAAACATCTGCAAGAATCCAGCTGTCTTATCAACTTAAATCACAAAGTATGGCTGAAACAGAAAAGAGCGTCCCATCCTCTGTTATTGAGATACTGTAGATTCCTCTTGTTTTCCCAAATTAAATCCTGGCATGTGAGTATTGTCACTGGTGCTAAATTGCCACATAAGAAGTGACAAGTCAAAATGTAAAAAAAAACATCTTAACATCGTAGAGACGGACCCTTGTGTTAATTGATTGGTTAGCTAGCTATATCCATGTGCCCACCTTTGACTTAAAGCAGCAACTCCGTGACTATTCTTTGGGTCTTAACCTAGGAAATGAGTGACTGAGGTAGCAGTAGAAAAGGCAGGTGAAAGGAAAGTGGGTCGAGCAAAAATTTAATTTCATTAAAAAAAAAAACCAAAAAACTATGCACTGGATATGATCGGTTGATGATATTGATGATATATCTGAAGGTAGAACTTTTTCAGAGTGGAAAGTGTTTCACTGACAACAGCAAGAAGTATTTAAAAGAAGGAACAGATAATCAGGCTTGGGAGGGTTATTTGAAAAATGGATTCCAATACAGTTACTAATTACCTGTAAAAAAAAAAAAAAAAAAAAAAAAAGGAATCAGTAAAATATTCCAAATACCACTCTAAAAAATAATGTAACTGATTACTTTCCATTACTTTTGGATTACTTTAATACCAAAAATAAACAAATACAGACAAGAGAAAATAAATAACTTGTGACTGATTGTGTTGATATTTTGTCCAAGTGCAGACACAAGACACATTTGTGTCTGAAGACACAAGAGTGAAACTGAAAGCCGGTTTGTTTTGTTGAGTACAGGTATAAAATCACAACTGATGAAACTACGTTCCAGTGTCCACCTGTGCCTTGGCAGATGTACAGTGAAGGCTAACGCTACGTAGCTAATGCTAATAACATCTCATAATCAAACTTCAAGGCAACTACAGCTATTTATAGCAGGCTGGAGCTTGTTTTTGCCGAAACACCATCCCATTCACCAGCATCGCACTTACTACCAAAACTATTTTCATCTGAAGCACGAATGGTTACAGGTCGGCTAAATTAGCTAAGTTAGCGGGATTGTCTTGTCTTACCTTTAAATGTTTCTTCAAATTGGACGTTGAGTCCTTTGAAGCCGACAGGATGTTGACAGCAGGAAGGCACAACTTGCACTGTACAGTGACATTGTTTCCCTTATCATCCTGAAATACAAAATGATCCTGAAATTTCCACCCCTTGAATGCATTTTTGCCCGCAGAGCTGGATGCCATGATTGACAAGTTGACAACTGACAGTCACAGTCGGTCTTCCTGGAGGAGTACTGTGTGAAGTGCTGTGATATATGTGCGCTTTTTCTTCTTTTTCTTCTTCTCGATTGTAGACTAATTTACAACTGTAATCCAGTAATCCCCCCGGTTTACAGAATATAACTGTAATTCAATTACATCTTTTTTTTTTGTTATCCTAACGGAATACAGTTAAATTTTTTTTTACATGTATTCCTTTACTCCCCAAGCCTGCAGATAATGCAACATATTGACAAATTTGCATTGGTGCCAAACTTTGTTGCCACTAATATTTAACTCAATGAGTACATATGCCACTTAAACTTTGACATGACAGAGATTTGATTATATAGCAGAACACACACAGCAAACCCATTCACCACTTAAACTGTGGCAAAAGTTTCCACACTTGCCACCAATTTGGCTCATGCGTTGCACAGTGGTGTCATGTCCTTTCCTTCTTTTATATGTTGCTTGAGCAGCTGTGAGCGCTCCATACAGGGAAAGCTGGACTCACCGATGTTAGATCATTTGCCTCTCTCATCCCTTTGGTAGAAAAGATCACAGACCTGCCAGTTTGCTAAACACGAATGGGCTGTATGCCGTCCACTTATGTTATTTTACAGATTTCTGGGTGCGAAAGTCCTCAAAATTCAAACAGCTCCTTGCTGCCATTTCGAGCCACTGACGTCTGAAGTTACCTACTGAAATTTCAAACAAACAAACAAAAAACACTCTAAAATACTTTCATAGTGTAATTAGTGTGCTAATTAATTTGTGATAAACTGTGACCAGCGTGACACATTGAAAATGATGAGCCACTCAGGATTAAAACCCATGATTTCTGGCATGGCAATCTTATGCTTTACTAACTGAGCAAAACTCAATGACGCAGTGCTCCAGGCTCCTTTTTATAGCTGTGTACCACAATGGCACAGTTAAGGTTTTTGGAATTTTTGTGCCCAACCAACCAAATGACATACTAGCTGCTGGCCAGAGATAAAAATAACTATTGTCAGTGTACCTTCCATTTCTACGTCCATTTTGTTATATGCTGGTGTATTTTTCTTATTCCCATGGATAACTGTGAAAATGTAGAAATGCCCTGACATTTATTCAGGACAGGTTCATGTAATTCACTTCATCCCAGCCCCCAACAACATGAGGAGCAATGTCATCACAAAAAAGGCAGCTACCCTACAGTCTAAAAAACTGAATTGTAAATAACCTCCTTAACTGGATTAACTTTTGATGAATCTAGCATATTTTCTTTGAACTTTTAAAGCCTGTGTAGGTAACTGTGTAGGACAGGCGGACTTTTTGAAAATTTGAATGCAAACAGCTTTCCCACACCCCACCCACATGCGTAATTGTGTGTGTGGTCCCAATACTGATGGAAAAAGAATTTGCGGTCCAGTTCCCTTCTCTGCTTTTCTGCAGCTACAGTAAGCTAAGGACTTGGACTAATTTACCACTCTGACAACTTGTTATTCGGCTATGTCCAAAATGGATATGGACTAAACATGTATTGTCTGATATACAGAATGCATTAACAGAACTTCAGCCACTGAATAAAGGAATCTTTCACGTTTATATCATTTCTTTTGACAAAATGTGCCATTACCTTTTGGCTAGGTTCATTCAGTCTGACACAGCAACTGAACTACTAAGCCAACACTTGCAAATGAACCAGCTGAATAAATGAATCACTCACATGAGCACTATGTCCGCCACACAGTCTAATACAGCAACTGAGTGGTTCAATCAGTTTGAAACAAGAATGTCAATTCAGCAACTGAATCAGTTTAGGCAAAATGAGTGAACTGAATGAATTGTACAATTGTGCTGGATCATTAAAGGGATGGTGAACTGAAATATGTAATTATTCGTTAAAATGTTTTTACTGTCATGATTGGGTTTAAGAAACAAACTGTGAGGATCAGAGGTCCTTTCTGTGCTTTTTGGTCGATTTCCTCCTGACTCACGAGACATTTTGCTGGGAGGGATCAAAAGGTACTTTCACATGCATGAAAGTAGACTATCCAATCAAAAAGGGTTTTAGTCACCCTTAGCCCATTTGAGTCTTCAACCACACCAGCTAATGTTATCTTCCCATTAGCCTCAGCAAACAGTTACAACAGCACTCAGAGGGTTATATCAGAAGAGGCAATGGCTGACACGGGCTTCCATCTAAATATGAAGTGTTAGTTAGCGATGGTGTCAGTCATGGACTTTCTCACATCTATTCTACTATAAGCCTCAAAAGAGTATGCTGCTGTACAGCAGTGTTAGCTAGGAAACCATTTGCTAACACCATACAGCGCTACTTCCACCAAGCAAGATGTTTCAGTAGAGTTAAACTTACCAGAGTCATGACCAAAGAGAGAGACAGAGAGAGAGATGATCTTTGGTTGAGACAAGTGGAACTAAAGCCCACCCAGCTCTGATGGAATGTATTACTGTATAAAATGCAGCTCCTAAAACTAATGAAGATAGTACTATGGAAAAATATGAAATAATAAAATTCCCATTTTAATTGGTTTACCATCCCTTTAATTAATGGGCTGTTTTGGTGCCACAGCAAAATGATAACAAATGAACAACCAATGAAGTTTGACAATTCATAAATTCATCATGAGTGTGGCGGATTAAGCCCATTTTGAAGACTAGCTAGCAAGCGTTAAAATAATTGCTGTGGTTGACAAATGTCAAATGTGTTTGTCCTGAGAAGTCTATAATTACAAGCATGCCCCCTCACTTTGAACAGTATGGAGCACAGTCCAACCACAGACACTGAAGCCATTTGAAAGTTTGATACAGTTAGCAAGCCAAACCGATTTGAGTCATTCACTTCAAAGTTGGCTCAAACTCTGAATGACACCCAATCTGAATGACTGGTTTATGATGTCAAACCATCACTGTTTGATGTCCCTGTGAATCTAAGAGGGCTTCTTTCTAAACTAATCATTTTTCTCTGACATTCAACAGTCATACCATCCTATAAAAGGCAAAGGTACCAGTTTCTTCACCAACCGTAACCTCCATAGATCGGAATGCAATGGAGCCACAAGAAATGATGCATTTTGAGTCTGGGAAAACTCAAAGTACAGCAGGTTGAGGGAAAGTGGGTACACCAAAAGAAAGTAAATTATAACACTTCATCTCAAAATAACTCCTGCAATGCATTGAACATCACAGACTAATCATATCTAGTAGTGTAGGAGAAACCAATGGATTTTTCCTTTTAATGTTTTCAAAAGTAGAATGGTATCTTGCAATGCATCAACACTGGAACCCAGTAGACTCGCTATGGGCTGCAAATGCATGGAAAATGACCACAAACTCAGCACTGATATATTTCCACACCACACTGCGCAATCCCATGCAAGCCTGCCATTGCACTTTACACTTTACTGCACAGCCTATGGACCTCCAGCGCCCTCAATCCAACTTCTCTCCCCATTCCCACCCATCCCTTGGCCGGTATCCCCTCTATCCCCAGCCTGCTATACTGTATGCTTCA